>JAHRHZ010000057.1:20441693-20504569 GCA_024137785.1 Ginglymostoma cirratum | reverse complement strand
TGTGTTCATCCAGCTCTACACGTTGTTATCTCAGATTCTCCAGCATCTGCAGTTCCTACTATCTCTTGCCATTAACAGCCATCTCTTTTACCTCATCAAAATGTCAATCAAGTCTTTGAAGCACAATTGGCCATTGTTAAACCAATGCTACATTTTCTTAATTAATCCACACTTTTCAAAGGGTCTGTGAATTTTGTCCAAGATTATTGTTTCTAGAAACTCTTCCACAACTGTGATTAAACCAACTGACCTGTAGTTACTGGGGTCATCCTTGCATTTTTTCATACAGTTTCAATTTGATGCTCTGCTATCACCCTTGTATCTAAAGATTTAGTGATTTTACCGTATATTTCCCTATTAAATGTAAGACAAAGTTCTGTGGTCTCAGGGAAACAACTTTATCCCCTTTGTCTTTTTATCTTAACCTATCTACCTGCTTTCCCTCACGTCCTGCAGTCTTTTCACACTGGAAAAATATTTAGAATCTAGAAAATTTACCTCAGTAATTTTCCTGGTTATTTTTACATAAATTTATGATGACTCTTTGTTGACAGGATATATTTGATCTTCCTACCAACGATCTTAAATTCGTGATGCTTTACATTTCTGTTAATTGGATATGTTCAACATTGACGTTGTCCAATGTCCACTATTATACCTGCTAGAAAGTCTCAGATGCGGCTGTAAACTAGGGTGGATGACTGACTCTCCCATATGCTCTTAATCCAATCTATCTGTTAATATAGTTAAAATAATTAAATTGTTGGACAATTTCCAAACCATTGCATCATCTACTCTAATTTATTCTTTGCCAAAACATCAAAATTGCCCTGATCTCACTCAATATCTTTCTCCTGCTACGCACAGACTTTCAAAAGCAAAGCTTGATGTCACCTGATTACTTATTGTTATTGGTTATTCATCCATATATAGAAAATACACAGGTGGAATGAAAGAAGAAATTAACACCTTCTACAGACATGTAAAAGTCAAAAGATTGTCTAATGAGTGTGTGTGGGGGGTGCCAATTAGAGACTAAAATGGATATTTATTGGTGGAGAGAGAAAGCAATGCACAATGTTGAAATTAACACTTTGCATTGGTGCTAGTAAGGAAGCAGAATTTGTCTAACTTACTGTAAATGAGAGGCTGAATGAGATTAAGAAAAGATAAATAATTATATTTAAAAATGTGGCCATATTTAAAGCAGACAAGTCAACTGTTCCGGAGGGGATGCATTATACTTAATAAGGAATACAAGAGTGAAAACTGCAAACATGATGGTGAGCATTTTCTAATTCTTCTTTGATACCAGATGTCTCTCGCCAGACAGTTGGATTGTTGCAAACATTACATAATGTTCTAAAAAAGGATGAACCTGGCAACTGCATGTCAGCTAATTCACCATCAGTGAGCTTTTAGAAACAAAGGATTTTGTGGTAATAATGATGGTAGAATGCCAATGTTCACCATTTTTACAACTGTGAAACTGACAGCAATTTCTTGTGTTCTCACATGCACAGTTAAGCATGACAAACCAGACTTTGTTGACAGTGGCTCTACGTTCCTCCACAGGATGAGCTATTAAAAGTGCTGACAGATGAAAATCTTCAAAATCATTAAAATTGATGTAAACATCCATTTTTATACAACTGAAATCATTTAAAAACCCTTGCACCTATTGAATGAGGTGGAACTGGGTTTGTAAATGACAAACTAAACCACAAATATTAATGAATGACCTTTCTCAACATAAAACATGAATTTTACATCCATGGCCTACCAAATTGCTCCATTATCTTATAAAATATCCTCACATAGAAAGAAGGTAAAAAGTTTATGATATTTTAACATCTACCTTAATCTCATGTGACTGTTCCAATCTTACCTTGCTTCAAGTGCTTCGCCTGACCAAGGGGCAACGCTCCCAAAGCTTCCCCATTTCTGATGAAGGGTCCCGACCTGAAATGTCAACTTTCCTGCTCCTCTCATGCTGCCTGGCCTGCTGTGTTCCTCCAGCTGTACACTGTGTTGTCTCTGACTTCAGCATCTGCAGTTCTTGCTACCTCTATTATGAATGGTTGCTTTTCAGACTAAAGGCAGATATACTGGAGTGAAGCTCCCCAGGATTCACACCTAAGACCACTGCTTCTTCTGATTTCCACTAATGATTTAGAGATTAGAAATTTGCATATAACACACAACTTTGCTGAGAAAGCTGATAATTGACTTCAAGATAACATGGATAGATTGATGAATTGATTGATGATAGATGAAAACCAATGCAAAAAGGAATGAGGTGCTAAGTTTTTGTCGGAAGAATGTGGAGGGAGAACATAGGTAAATTTTTGTACAATTTTAAAAGTTGTAAGAGACATGTGGAGTGATTATGTCTCAATTCTCAAAGTTGGCTGATAACAAAGCAGTTAACAAGGTAGATGAGTCCTGAGTTCTATAAATAAATAGAGGGTAGCAAAACAAGCAATTAATGGTTATCCTACATAACATTCCAATTTTGTCCCAGTAGTGCTGTGATCAATTCTGAGCAACACATTTTAGGAAGCATATGAAGACTTTGTGGAGGCTAAGAACAGGATTTACAAGAATGGTTCCAAAATTAAGGGATTATAATTATATTGTTTTTCTCCTTAGAGAAGGCCAAGAGACGTCTTGATAGAAGTGTTGAAAATCATTAAGGCTTTAAATAGAGTAATCAAAGAGATACTGATTTCAAAAGCTGAAGAGTTGATAGAAGCAGCACATTTAAATTTTATTAAGAGGTGACATGAGTTTTTTTTTAAACACAGTAAGGATTTAGAATGTACTGCATAATTGGGTGATGGGTACAAATTCAATGGTAGCCTTCAAAAGGGAAATGGTTAAATATTTAAGAGAAATAAAAGCAGCAATATTGAGACATGGGATAAACTGGAATGCTTTTCAAAATAGCGGGGGCAGAATTGATGAGTCAACAAGGCTCCTCCTATGCAATACCGTTCAATGATTCTATGATCTTTTCTCATGCCTTTTAAACTTTTGGTTCCATGCTATATGCTGCTACGCCTTAAGTTGCATCTCCTTCTCATTGAGAAAGATAACATTTTGATGAGTAGACAAAATAATTTGCTCACTATAATGTGCAGATTAAATAGGTAATTAATATGCCCTCATTATGATAAACCCTTTGTAATGAACACTCACCTGTTTCCCCACGAGGAAGTTGCCACACCGTCTTTGACTGCAGTCTGCAATGTGCTGACTTTAATAGGTACTCCAGAAGATGCAGAAGACCCCTGAGAAGGTGAGTAGTCTGAGTAGCTAGCCGAAGAGCCACTGTTGTTGATTCTGTCACCTTCTGATTCATCTGTTGATTCTTAATATACAAAGTAATATTGATTAAATATTTCTTCTTTGGGTATCAGAATTTTTGGTTTCATATTTCAAAATCTTAAGACATGTAAAATATGGTTTTAGAGTAAAATGTTTAAATTAATGAGAATTGGTGAAAAAGGTGAAATGCCAATGAAGCTTTTTGTCTTCAATTATCAGGACAGACGCCTACAACAGAAGTGTGTGGGGCCAAAATGACAAGCCATGGCCAGAAATATTACAGCATTATGGCAGAAGTTCGATGAGGCTTATTTCATAGTTAAAAGATGCTGTAAGGATCTGACTAAGTTCTGGACATTAAAGCAAGATTCTCACTAGGCAGCAGCAAGGTGCCTATTAAAGGGGATTATTGCTTGTTAACCACCTTATTAACTGCAAATCTCATCTCTTTAATATGCAGATTTCTAATGTGCCATCTGCGACAAGCAAACTAGAGACCAAGAATTTTTGACTTGGAAGTCAGAGTGAGTACCTGGCAACTGCAGCTCATTGGTGACAGTAAAGAGCCTCCATGTTAGTCAGCAGCACCTCACTATGCAACTGCATCTCAGGGTATGATCCACGGGCACCAGCTGTGCACACCTTATCTGTGAACACTGGCATCTGATAATTAGGAACTCCTACAGGATTTTAGTAGTACCTCTAAGACCCACTTGCAGGATACTCAGGAAATTGAAACCTACCGTGCAGGATGCATCAGACATTAGCACTGAAAGGCTGCTGCAGGGACACTTTGTGCAGAGTCATAGGGTCAAAGGGCCAATGGAATAGAGTCACAAGGAATTAGGGAGCCCGCAGATCTGTGTCCTGTACAGTGTATGGGTCTTCATGTAATATTCCTTCTCTTTTCAAAGGGCACCATATTAGTGGGTCTTGGAGCCCCCTCCCAAACAGATCAACACATACTGGGTGTGCTGGTGACTATTTTCTTTCCCATGGTGTAACTTTGATTTTCTGCATGATGGAAGGCAGTTGTATATCCTCTAGAAATCCAGAACCTTCTTATCCATGTGCTCAAGAGGTTAAAAGAAAATGGGTAGGTCTTCCATTCTTAACACTTTTGTGACTCTACTGCAAAGTACAGGCATGTAGGAAAAGGGAGCTCATGAACTGTAATACCTCAAAGGCTAAATTACACTGATGCTGACCAGATTCATACAAAAAGCTACAGGAAAGATGCGATCCAATTGGAAAGGATGCAAAAAACATTTACAAGTATGTTACTCCAACTGGAAGGTTTGAGTCATAAGGAGAAGCTGGGTAGACTGCGACTTTTTTCCCTGGAGTGTAGGAGGCTGAGGGGTGACATTATAGAGATTTATAAAATGATGAAGGGTGTAGATAAGGTGAATAGCCAAAGTCTACTGGGGAGTCCAAAACTAGTGGGCATAATTTTAAGCTGATAAGGGAAATATTTAAAAGGGACCCAACTGGCAACTTTTTCATGTCGAGGGTGGTTCGTATGTGGAATGAACTGCCTGAGATTTAAAAGGGACCCAACTGGCAACTTTTTCATGTCGAGGGGGTTCGTATGTGGAATGAACTGCCTGACGTGTGGATAGGTACATGAATAGGAAAGGTTTAGAAGGGTATGGGCCAAATGCAGGCAAATGGGACTAGTTCAATTTAAGAAACCTGGTTGGCATGAGTGAGTTGGGCAGAAGGGCCTGGTTCCATGATGTATGACTCTATGACTCTTAAACAAACAGTTACGTGAATGTGGCCCTCAAGCACAGTTGCTACCAATGAAACTATGAATTCATTGAAGAGGAGAATTTTTAACAAAAATCTAGATTAGAAAAAGCACATTAAAAACACATTTCTATTTATTCTTATAAGTAAATAAATATTAAAAATGAAAATAAATATCCTGCCCATGGAAAGCAATTGATCAAGATAGATTGTTTCATTAAAATTATACCATGGAGCTTTAATATTAAGTAGGCTTGAGGGCTTATTATGTTTTTCATCTATAGACACAACTTTTTCTTTTTTCCCCAAGTTTCATTCCAACAGCTCAACAGCTGTGATCTGGTACTTGGCATTTAGGATGTTAAATCTGATTTCTGTAACCTTGTAGCAAAATTTTAAGCCTGGATGATATACCAACAGTTTGGTAACAGTTTTGTTCTGCTCAATCAGATGTTCAAATCCCAAGCATGCTCCTCAAAGTGATACTTCAAATTGCTGCTGCAGCAGTGAAAATGCCATTCCATGAAAAGATCAACTTTGATTAATTAAAACACATTGAAAGAATAAGTTAATTATAATGGAATGGTGATATGCATAATTCAAATTTGACCTTGAAGCCTGTTCACAGCCTTTGTATGTGCCACTCGTTTTATTGTGCAAGTCATTGGGATCTTGCTCAGATTCCACTGCATCTGGTATTTTTGGACCAGATTATTTCTCTTCTCTTTAGTCTTCATTGCCACATGTCTCAAGTTACCCTTTTATGGTTTAAAACAAAATCTGTCCAACTTCCCTACTAGTTCTGATGTAAATAATAATTATTGTGTTTTTTCAGATTCCGATTATTTTTCATCTGTTTCAAAGGCCTTCCTTAGTAGCCTATGTTACAAGTCTGACTACATTTTTAACTTATTAATTTTGAACTAATTTCTCTACAATTTGAACAATTTATGTGGATCAACTTCATAAATCTCTTTCATAACCTTAAAAATTCCAATTAGTCCATATTAAAAATTCTTGCACTTCAAAGACAGCAAACCTCGCATCTCTAGGGTTTCCTCATAATGGAGGTATCCTATATTTAGGATGATCTCAAGAGCATGGTGGGGTGGGGTGATTATTCTCCACATATACTTTTCTTGGATTGCTTCATATATACAGCTGTTATAAGGTGGCATTTTATTCTTCATTTTCTGGTACCACCATTGTTGTGCTTCACTTTGACAGCTTGTAGAAAGTATAAATAATGAGTTAGGTCATTTACTGAAACCATATTAGTTAGTAATTTACTTAAGTGGCAACATTGGTAACTAATGCCATAATTTAGTGACCTTCATTCGTAGAGTACTGATTAGAGTATGCCACAGAACTGCATTCTATAATAATCTGAGCAGCACTGACAATCAATGTAGTGTCAATTCAACTAATTTGGGATTTGCTTTGATTTTGTGGAGTGAAGTCACTACAACTGTGCTTTTGAGGCAATCTGCATCAATGCAAAATCCGACAAAATTAGGGTATAGTCTAGGTGACAGCATAAATTATGTGGCACGACTTGCTGGAATTTCTGAACCATAATGATGAATGCCATAAATGTACAGTTGCAATTGGAAGGCTGTCACCAAATTCTGACTTCATAAGAAACGTATAGAATCAGGAATTTAGCACTGATTTACAACACACGTATGGAGCAGCATTTCTCCTCTCTACCCCACTACATCGCTTTCCCAAATGAGCTTTCCCTAATGCAGTATCCTGGGACAGCTTGGCTTCCATAGAGTTGACACTGCACCTTTCTTCTCTTTACCCAACAAGACGACTTTGGGTTTGAATAATGGAGTTTCACTAAGAGTAGGCCGCAATTCTCCCATTCTGAGATCACTTGGTGACTCTCCTAACGATCTCTGTAGAAGAGAGAAAAGTAGATCTTTCAAGAAAACAAGTAAGAGCAAGATAGAAAAGGAACACTTACATCTTTACAGCCAGACAGTGTACCAATGGGAAGGTTTGTCTTGAAATAAGTATTGCTATCAACACTTCACACAAATATGGAAACATAGAAAATAGGAGCAGGAGTAAGTCATTTGGCCCTTCAAACCTGCTCCACCATTCAACATGATCATAGTTGATCATCCAAATCCATACCCTGTTCCAGCTTTCTCCCAATACCCTTTTATCCCTTTAGCTCTAAGAACTATATCTAAATCTCTCATGAAAACATTCAACATTTTGACTTTAACCACTTGCTGTAGCAGACAATTCCACAGATGCATGGCTGCCTTGGTGAAAAGAATGTTTCCTCTCAGTCCTAAATGGCCTGCCCTGGATCCTAAGAGTGTAATCCCTGGTTTTGGATTCCCTGATCATTGAGAACATCCTTCAAGTTTTAACCTGTCTATTCATCTTCATATTTTTTCAAACTTGTAAACATTATAAATAATTTTCCCGACATACACTCTCAATTCTCTACTGAAAGTGCTTCTGACTCATAACACAATAAAGTTCTACTGGCTATACCGGGCCCAAATGGCAATTCCTTGGAATATGCCCAAACAGTAAGTATTATAAGAATCTGTGATGTTTGGTGGTTTCATGTGGAGCATGTTTGATTATTGCCAGAACCTGGTGTGTAGTTGGCAGAATAGTGAGGTCAGCCTTCTGAAACCAGAGATGAAAGTCTGAAGCAGTTTCAAGTTTTGAAATCAACTTGAACGTAACTAATTAACAGCAGACACCAAGTCAGGCAGATCTCAGCATGGAGGCACTCCTGAAGAAGGTCGAACAGAATTTCAGTGCATCCCAATATTTGTCAGCAACTAAAAGGTTTATGACCTGAAGGAATAAAATGTTTTTAGATACTTCCCTCGAACTACAAGAGATCCTTCAATGGACCGCTGATAAGGCTACTCATTTGTTGGTTCAAATGGATGGAGCATGCATGTCAATACTCTGTTTATCTCGTCTCCAATAGGACAGAAATCAATTTCCATGTTTAAACAGCTTCTTGCATGTATTAGACATCCTGGATCATGCTGATTTTCAGCTGCTAACAGTCCTTTTCGTAGGCAACAATATTTTTTGTTATTACTCATTTATGGAATGGGGGCATTGCTAGCTGGCCCAGCATTTATTATCGATCTTTAATTGTTCTTTGGAATGTAGCAGTTTGCTGCCTGCAGCGTGGAGGCAGGCGGGTTCAAATGTGGCATTCAAGAGGGCAGTGGATGATTATTTAGATTAAAATAATGTGAAAGAATATGGGGAATAATCAGTAAATTGGCACTAGGTAATTCTGATTATTTAATGATCCAGTGTAGACATAGAATCAGAATCCCTACAGCGTGGAAACAGGATTTTCAGCCCAACAAGTCCACACCAAGCCTCAGACCATCTCACCCAGATCTAACCCCCATAACCCACCTAATCTACACATCCCTGAACACTACGGGCAATTTGGCACGGCCACTCCACCTAACCTGCACATCTTTGGACTGTGGGAGGAAACTGGAGCATCTGGAGGAAACCCATGCGGACATGGGGAGAATGTGCAAACTCCGCACACACGGTCACCCAAGGGTGGAATCAAACCTGGGTTCCTGGCACTGTGAGGCAGCAGTGCTAATCACTGAGCCACCGTGCCACCCATCATGATCCGCTGAAGGGAGTCCTCCTGTACCATATCCCTTCTGTGATTCCGGGATTTGTTGTAGGTACACATTCACAGTTACGTTAGGGAGTAAAGTCCAGGATTTTGACCCAGCGACACTGTAAGAACAGTGACATATTATGAAGTCAGCATGGTGAGTGCTTTAGAGGGAAACTTGCAGGTGGTGGTGTTCCCATGTATCTGGTGTCCTTGTCCTTTTAGGTGGTAGTTGTCATGGATTTGAAAGGTGCTGTCTTTAAGGAACCTTGGTGAATTTCTGCATTGCATCTTGGAAATAGTACACCCTGTTGCTACTGAGCTTCAGCTGCAGACGGTGTGGATAGTTGTGGATGTAGTGCCAATCAAGCAGGCTACCTCTTTAGCATTGTTAGACCCGCACTCATCCAGGCTAGTGGGGACTATTCTATCAAAATCCTGGCTTGAGCCTTGTAGAGCTGGTGAAGCTTTGGGGAGGTAGGTGGTGAGTTATTTGCTGCAGGGTTCCTAGCCTCTGACCTGCTCTCGTAGCCGCAGTCAAGTGGGCAGCAGTGGAAAATCACATCCAAGATAATCTTTTTAACATTGCAGCCAATTGAACAGGGGTCAGATATAGAAACTCTGATTGCTTCTCCCGCCATCCCCCTGCCTAAGACAACACCAGCACTCAGTACTAATCTGGTTGAAATCAACGGACTTTCAATCTCTGAAAATTGAATTGAAAATCAAACATGGAATCTCAATGCTGTATCAACATGGCTTTTCCAACAAACAAATCTGTCATCATAAAAATATACTTCATTAATTGATCATTTAAGTGTTATTTTCATTTCCCAGCAGTTCCTTTGTTTTGCCAAAGTGGAACTGAGCAACTTAAAAGATTTCAGCCTGCATTTTCCCATATGTTGTTATTCTGTTGAACTACTTCCTTTCTGGTCATCTAATTATTTTTGGCACATTCCACAGCTTCTGAGAGTTAGTCTATCTGGACGCAAGGGGAAGGAATGTGGAAATACAAGAGCTACAGTGCCTTTTGATCGTAAGATTTAAAATCGATTATAAAATAAAACTGTTTAAGTTTAACGAGAATGCACAATCATTTAGGTGAGATGTCTCTACACCTGTTGAAAATCACCAGAAGTTGGCACAGGTAGGAATGAAATTTAAGAATCACTATGATTCACAAGAATCATAAGATTATCATGTTTGAATTGCTATTTAAAATAAATAAAATTCATCTAAAACACAATTTTAAAACACATAGGCAGAAAAGAAAACATTTCTGGGCAGTCCCAGAAATTTATTTTCAAAGAAATTGAGCCAAAATCCCTGATTAATGTTATTATCGATCAGTGTTCAGATTTCAACAAGAATATTCTTATTGAAGCACAGAGTTGCACATTACTTGATGCTGAGGATCAAGGAGGAGAATTGGTCCCTGACTACACAGGGCACATTTGGCCTCCTGCTGCAAGGTTTTCTCCTAATCCTTTTCTGGCATCTTGTGCTGCTCTGAATGCATGCCCTTTGTTCATTTTCCAACTAATGCTTGTTCCTAGGAAAATTGTGTCAGTTTATGTTGAGGCCTGACAGTCAGCAAGTGCTCTGATACTACCTGGCACACCATTCCCTGCAGAGATTTGCACATTTAAACAACTATAATAAGCAATGAAAAATGCAGAATTGAAGGAACAACCAGAATAATTCAACCAGCCACTAAGCTGACTATTTTAAATAGTACTGCTATGGCTTCTTCTTACTGCTGCTGCTGAACACATGTTCAGCTATGTCATGTAAAGAAAGGGAGTTAGCTCGCATGCTGATCTCCAAAACAGCATCGCTGGTCTCAAATCAAAGAAGCATTCTGACTGGAGTCATAAATTGTCCACTTTGCAAACTTCCGTGACTGTTAACTATGTGGATGTTAACCATCTGATCAGACGTTGTTCGCCCCAAATCTGTGAGTGTAGGATACTGTTGTAACTTTGATCTCCAAAGACGCCTGTAGCACTAACTTAATGGGTGCTTCTGATTTCCATTTTGCTCTAATAAAATCCACTCTATTCAATGTATTCCTCTGACAGGTGATTTTCTGAACTTAACTACGCTAAGATGAAAGAATTCTTTTTCAATTTTCTCAGCTACCTCAAGTGTAACTTCTTTTGCAGATATAGGCCACTTATGCTCATATTTATCTTTTGCAGAATGTTCTATATTCGCGGCGCCTGTTGAGTTTTCTTCAGATCCTTCTTGACTATGTTTTCCCACCAAATGCTGAACAGACTTCACCATATTTTTCAGATCTTCTGGGTAAGGGGTAGGGTAACGCTTAAGGTTTATTTCAACCTGAAATTGAAACAAAGTACAAGAAATATATGAAATTCTCTTGGAATAACTTTATGTCACACATGAACACCACAGCATTATGTGTGTCAACTATCTTCACTGCACAGCTCTTAATACCATTTTACTTCTTAGTAAATAAACTGAACATAACTTTCATTGCATTCTTTTTAAATTTCACTTTTCCACTTCTCAAATAGATAATGCCCCACTGTTAAATGGTTCCATAGATACTTGCCACTCTTTGCTAATGTGCTTTGTGGTAATTTTTCATTTTTCAGCCAGTACAATGAGGTAGGCTAATAAGTTCCATGGAAAGAAGATATAAGCAAAGTTTGATGTTGAATACAATGGCTCCTAATGTAACTCTTCATTTAATTCTTCCTTGATCTCAGTCTGGTGCCTAATTATTGGGAGTAAAATTCAACTTATAAGTGTGCAAAATAGTTAATAGCATTAGGCTGCTTGTTTTATACATACCCTATTGGAAAAAAAATCAGGTTGGTCAGTAAAGGGGAACAAATCAGCTACCAAACATTTTGCTGCCCAGTAATATTGAATTTTACCATGAAGGATTCTCACATCAGCATGGTTGAAGTCAACTTAATTAATCACATTACGGATTGGTCCTGAGGGCTGCTGATCTGTAAAGCAAAGATGGTGTGCCTTGTGAGCAAATCATTTTTAAAATTTATTACTTAGTTATTTATTTTAGGTAAATCTAGTACGACACCATTGCCCACACACCAGAGAAAGTAAGGGATTATAACTCAATCAGAGATAGTAAGATTATAACTCAATCAGAGATAGCAAGAACAAAGTAAAATATTTTGGGAGTTTAATATTCCTGAAAAACATCATTGGGAATTTTTACGCATGATTAAACAAAGCTCATTGATTGGATTACAGGCTACACACCACCTTTGGGCTACATGCTGCTTTAAATGACATCAGCACCATGTCAACATATGACTGGAGCAGGAATAGTAGTCATCCAGGAAGTGAATCTGACCTGTGAAACATTAAGTTATGACATAACAGGGGAGAAATTAGGCTCCAAAACATTATTTTTAAAACACCTGTGATCGTGGACTTGCTGGATGACATAAAAAGTATGATTTGGATATCCAGAGAATGTCAGAGCCCTCTGAGCATATGTTGAGAAGATAGTGGGAACAGGCAGCCTGGAGGACCATCAACAAAGACGCTTTTTGATCTGCCTGAAACTTGTTGATTTTCCAGAACAAGGAATTGACCCTGACTGAATATTGCAGAGTGGAACATTCCAAGTGCATCATATGTGTTGAGGGATGCACTAAAACTTGGGGAAGCTTCTGCCAAAGCACAGTGGGGAAAGACGACTGTCTGAGGTCTTCTTGTCAAAGTTAACTAGGGGTCCGTTCATTTATTGGATCCTTCTCATACCTCAAAAGTATGTAAATATTGTCTGGTTCAAGTCAGTGATGCCTTTGGTTTGTTTGGATAGAGACTAACTCCAATGATTGTTTGTTTCCTCGATATGCCACTATACAGAACCAAACTGCATTTGTGACTGTATATACATAAAGATATCTTTTATGAAAAAGGTATATTCTTGAAATTAAAAGGGAAGTGGGAACAGACAGCTATGGAGGATAATGCCAAAAATCAAGGTAGTCAGTGAATGCATCTTCAAATACCATATCCTTCAGATACTCCTCAATTCACCAAACCTATCACTCAGCAACCAACATTGCTTACCAATCAAAACTCATTTGTGCTTTAATACCTCCACTGACAAGTATCACTTTCATGTTTCACAGCTTGTGCATAATGCCAGCTACTCAATAAAATAAAACAAAGAACTGTGGATGTTGGAGATTTGAAATCAAAATAGAAATTGCTGGAGAAACCCAGCAGGTCTGACAGCATCTGTGGGAAGAAAGCAGAGTTAACGTTTTGAGTTCAGTGACTGAGTCACCGGGCTCGAAATGTTAACTCTGCTTTCTTCCCACAGAGGTGACAGACCTGCTGAGTTTCTCCAGTAATGTTTGTTTTTGGGCCACCTACTCAATAATGGCTTCCATATCTTGCAGGAAGAGTGCATGAGCTCACTGAAGTATATCGCTTTTCTACAGACAAGGGGATGAACAACTGTGGCAGCAGCGGCCAGCCAGCAACAGACAGATGCACCGACATTCCATATTCCATGGCATGCAAAAACATAAGACATCAGAGCAGTAATGGTCCATTTAGCCTTTCGAGACTGCTTGGCCATTCACAAAGATCATGGATGATGTTCTACCTCTCGTCCACCTTCTTGCACTATTTCCATATCCCTTAACACAATCAGTATTCAAAAATTGTTGAAAAAGTTCATATCATATGAGCAAGTAAAGAAAAATGTTTTGATAAAGAACTTAATGTGAACAGCGACACATAATTATAATGGAACACCTTGATCTAGAATACGGGTAAATGCTGGCAAACGGGACTAGATTAATTTAGGATATCTGGTCAGCATGGACAAGTTGGACTGAAAGGTTTGTTCCTGTGCTGTATGACTCTTTATGATATGAGAGACAGAGAGAAATACAAAAAAGTTCAATTTCTATAGTTACAATCCCTGTAGAGAATGTCAACTTTTTGAAAAAAATTTGCATTTCCAGTGACTAACGGGAAGATTTTAAGGCTCTACGATAACGGAAGAATGAAAAGCAACATTGTCTAAACATTGAAATAAGCTGAAAGTGCTGGAGAAACTCAACAGATCTGGCAGAATCTGTGGAGACACAAGGGTTTAAAGAAGACTTGAAACATTAACCGTCTTTCACTCTCCACAGGTACTGGCAGACCTGCTAAGTTTTTCCAGTATTTTCCATTTTTATTTCAGATATCCAGTATCCATAATACTTTGCTTTTATTATTTTCTAAGCATTTTTCAGAAGGGAGCTTGTAACCCTAAGATACAGAACAAATTCCCCACTTAAATTTGAATATGACCAAAATCTGTCTCTACAGTTATACGTTAATCTGTCCGTTAAGTAGACATCTGGCTCACTAAGTGCATGTCCATCATTGTCAGCCCCTGATGGCCTGCTTCAATTAGGGTGCTCAGGGATCTTTTAGGAAAAAGTTGCTTCCTATCAACTTCTGCATAGTAACTTGAATCTCATGGACCTTGTTTGCAAATAGAAATGCTAATTAACTAATCTTTAGACCCCAACTTTATTCTAACTTGAAGTTAAATGGACAGTTAAAGCATAGCCACTGTAAAAATCTTGGTATTCCTGGCACCTCCTTCTGCCATAGAGACTAACAACTGATTCACCCTTCACACAGTTGCCTAGTCATTTCTTCATAGGTATGAATATCTCACACGTTCTCTCCAGAAAGACAACCTTCGCCACTCTTTAATCTTTAACAATCAAGCCACTGCAGCATGTCAATGGGGAGAATTCAGAACAGGTCACATGACTCCCTTCATTCTTCTTTTTTTCCTTAAATGAAGAGAGTCCCAAAACATTATCTTACAAACTTCACGTTTGTAAAATACCGCCATATCATATTAAATGACAAACAGAACATCAGTCTATATATTACTTCATTATTTAAGAAAATTATCACTCATAAGTTTGTCTTTTTAACATTTTAATTAGCTAAAACAGCCTCAGCAGAACGAGTCAATGTAAATAATGCTACAGAATTTTGAACGCAAGTGCTTTAAATTGAGAAATCACCAATCCAATGTAAAAGAATTCCAATCAGAATAATGCCAAGCACACACAGGAAATATTTTACTCTTTGATATATATTTAGCAGTCTTCAAGTCTGTAGCTAAGAGTTTGCTGCAGGATTTGATGGGGAAAGCCAATGCTGAGTTGTGCCAGCAAATGTTGAATGTTTTCAAGTTTCAAATATTATTTTGCAGTGGCATTTATCTTTGCATTGGGCTAAACAGACAGTATGATCATCAACAGATGTAAATACGCAATTGCAGTTGTCCATGAAGAATTGCAGTTTTTCATGAATAGCCGAGACAGAAAATGCCTCCAATCTTCCTCTTCCTTTTACCCACTCTCCTGTGCTGCTGGCTAGGACTGTCCTTTAATGATGGTGAGGTTGTGCTGCATGCAACAAACCATCTCAGTTCTTGACACACTTTTTCAAGATTCACTGGGCTCTTCAAGCACAGTCGCAATAGTGAAAGTATTGTTTCAGCACCCTAACAGACTTCACCATCACTATTCACCAGACACTGAACAGAATGAATAGCCAAATGCAGCAGCTACAAGAGTAGGTCAGAGGCTAGGAATGCTGTGTCGAGTAACTGACCTTCTGACTCCCCGAATCCTGTTGACCACCTACAAAGCACAAGTCAGGAGTGTAACGGAATACTCCCCAGTCACCTGAAAGAGTACAGCTCCAACAATGCTCAGGAAGCTTGACACTATCCAGGACAAAGAAGTCTGCTTGATTGGCACCACATTCACAAACATTCACTCCATCCACTGCGAATACTTTGTAGCAGCAGTGTGTACTATCTACAAGATGCACTGTAGAAATTCACCAAACCCCCTTAGACAGCACTTTTCAAATCTGTTACCTTCATGATCTAGAAAGACAAGGGCCACAGATATGCGGAACACCACCACTTCAAGTTCTCTTCTAAGCTACTTACCATCCTGACTTGGAAGTATATAGTCATTCCTTTACTGTGACTGGGTCAAAATTCTGGAATTCCCTCCTTACGGGCAGTATGGGTCTTTCTAATGCACAAGGATTGCATCAGTTCAAGAAGGCAGCCCAGTATCACCTTCTCAAGGGCAACCAAGGATGGGTATCCAATGCTGGGCCGGCCAGCAAAACCACATATCATGAATAAATCAAAAAAGTTTATTTTCCTAAGAGTCATTCTTTATCATTACCGGAGTTCAGAGTTCAACCCAGGATTAAAGTGCTGCAACTGTAATGAGTGTTGAGCAACCTCAATGAAAAGGAAACATTTGTGAATACTCTCACATTTTCTCTTTCAAGAAAGGAGGACATGGCTGATCCAATTTAAACTTGAGTTTCACAAGTGCTGAAGGACAGCTCCAATTTGACAAAGTGATTCTAGAACGAAGTACAGAAAAAGACTTAGAAAATGTTGTTTTCTACATATTAACAAGGTCTTACCAGATGTTTGATTCCTCTATCTTGCTTTTAGGATACGGCAGAAAACAAAAAAAAATCAGCATGTGCGACATAAATAAGAGATAACGCAGCGTGGAGCTGGAGGAACACAGCAGGCCAGGCAGCATCAGAGGAGCAGGTAATTTAACGTTTCGGGTTGGACCCTCCTTGAGAAAGGGTCCCGACCTGAAACATCAGCTTTGCTGCTCCTCTGATGCTGCTTGGCCTGCTGTGCTCCCCCAGCTCCACACTGTGTTATCTCTGACTCCAGCATCGACAGTTCTTACTATCTCAGCATGTGTGAGACTAAAAGTTTCTGTTACACATAAAAAAGCCTACAACAAAAAAAAACTACACTGCAATACAGATTTTTACTAAAAGCACAGTACAGATAGAAAATAATCACCTTGAGCAAAATAATCCGTCTTTACTTCCTGGATCAACAAACAGCTGATAAATAAAGATAGGCAAACTCCTCATTGCATTAGGAAACAAAGGATTAAGAACTGTGAAATCCTCCAGTGTTTCTAGGATGGCTTCAAAAATCCTGATATTTTCCAGATTTTAGAAGCTGAATTTAAAGTTTGAGTCAAATTTAGGATACACAGGCTTCAGTTCAAATTGTAATGACATCAGCAGGGTGAGACAATCAAACAATTTGTTGGCAGGTGTTGACATAAAGATACAAAATATGATTTCACTGAAGCTAACTTAGCAGAAATGCTTATGGAACTGGCCATTTCCACTACACCCAATAAATCTGTCAAAAAAGCACTTCTTTACAACAAAAACCAAGCTCTTTACGATTTCTTGTGGCAGAAGGTACATTCCTAACTCTAGCCTCGGTTCAAGTTCCAACTTCTCCACAGATGTGTACAAACACTCTGAACAGTTTGGTTTAGATATTTTTAATAACCAACTCACTGCTAGAAGTAAGATGCTAATTTGAAGCAATTGTAGCAGGACAGTAATGTGTCCAGGTGCTTGGCTCTACAACAAATTTTGCAACTATCAACGGGTTAAACAACACATCCAAATCTTGTGGGTTGCCTTACCCAATAAACTGTTCCAATGTCCTCCTAACAGCCAGCATCTTGTGACATATGCAAACTATATACTATAAAAGGACATAGGACTAAAATGTCATGGAAGTCTAAAGACCCAGGGAAACTCAGCGTGCGACACCAAGTCCCGCAGCAGCGTATGAAGATGAGTCAACCAAGGAACACTGTCAGAAGGATTTCCAAAATTCCAGCCAAGGCATGAAAGCCTATAAGTAAATTACAAGCAATATCTGCAATGGCACAACTTACAAACCACAGTCAGACTATGCAGAAGGTCATTCTGACACATCAAGTGGACATCAACAGAAAAGCCAAAAGCTGAAGATCTTATTTTCATTCAATCACAGGAGGAATGGATAATATGCATTGATTGCCAAGACTGACACTGGTGCAAGTGCAAAATAATCCTTATGCATTTTACAAGAGAATCTCAGGAAACTGGTGTGATATGATGCAGGCCATGCACAATTGGCTGTTTTCAATGTGTCTAACATCCCTTGCATTTATCCATCCTAAATGTCAACATGGGTCATTGTGATGGACAAATGAAATCTTTTCTACATTTGATACAGCAGGACCTTCTATTATAGTGCCACCAATATGCCCAGATCTACACTTTATTACAAACCAGGTGGTAACAAATCCATCACTTGCAATACCAAAGGTATCAGACTGCAGCATTGAGTCTATTCATAATCCTTACCCAAACAGTTGCGACATCAGTGGCAACTTTGTAGGCGATGCAGTTTTACATCTGAAAGATGACACCCAACCCAGTATTGACTCTCCTCATAAATGCAGCATTTGCATTCAGGAAGAACTCCAACTCACCTTTCACTCCATGGTACAATACAACATACTGTATTGTAACAAAGTTGAGCATCATAATGGTTGGTGCAGTTCCACTGCTTGTGTTTTGAAAAAATATGCGATCTGTATTTAGACCTAAGGTGTTTAAATATTGCAAAGAGATGGCCACTCAAGATTGATACCCTCATGGAGCCTGATGTTGTTATTAAATATCAAGCATTTTTCAAAGGTTTTCAAACCAAAAATGAGTCATACTTCTGTCACTCGAGTCCCAAGGACTAACAACTTAAGAAGTATTTAGGTGTATACTTGCCATGCCAAAGTATACAAGGCCATGGGCCAAGTGCTTGAAAATGGGATTACATTAATTAGGTGGTTGTTTTTGACTTGTATGGACATGACTGGGCAAACGGCCTTTCTCTGTGCTGCAGATCTCTATGACTATGACTATAACCTTTAGAACATCTTTCAATTGATATTGTTTCCTCAGATTACAATTTAGAAGATCCATCAGATGGGATCTATTCCAACAACAGATTGAATGGATCATTGAGACCACTAGATTGTCCCCAAACTGCAGACGACAATCGCAATTCTCAGGACAACTATACTCGAGCATGACACAAATCTCCATTAGCTCATGAAAACTGCAAGACATGGTCTAATCTTCAACAGTTAAAAAAATGGTCACATCAACATGAGCCAAACCAATTTCTTCAGTTCAATCTACTCGTTAGCTGGTAAAAGACATAATTCTATCAAAATAGAAGATGCACATAAGATGCCTATATTAGACAACAGAGATGATTGACAAAGTGTCTCTGGGTCTTTAACTTTTTAAATCATTGTATATTTTAAATTTTGTGACCAATACACCTCCTTCCTGAGATCTTCTCTGCAAAATCCCACAAGACATGTGGTTTATATCACCCACAAGAAGATCACCAGCATATTTTCAATCTCTCTTAAATGCTTTATCATCCAGCTGGTGTGTTTTTAAATATTATGATCCCTCAAAGCTTATCATGATAGAGATACATGTATCATTGGACAGCAAGCCAACTGCATTTGGTTCTCAAGTCATTAAGACTGCTCAGGCAGATTACTCCAACATCCAAATAGAAACATTTGCTCTAGTTTTCAGAATATAAGTTTCATATGTACCTATTAGCAAGCATTTCATTGTTCTTATTAGCCAATACCTTTTAGAAATGATCTGGAGAAATCTTCTCACAAGTGCACCTCTAGAACTTCAACGATTACTTGTGAAGATCTAAGGATACAATGTAGAAGTATAAAACAAAACGGGTATCCCAATGGATATTTTCAATGTTTGTAGCCAACTGCCAAAGCCTAAAAAAAATTATTTTAGACCTACAGGTGGATATTACTGAACCTGCATTAAAAGGCAGTCTTGGCATCAGTCTCATTCATACTGGACTCAGCTATTCAAAGCAGATTCAGCAAGCTATGTCAGATGATAAACCAGTTACAAGAGCTCAATATGATCATCATCACTGGGTGGCCTGAATATGCACAGCAGATCTCTGAGTTAGCCTGTGTGTTCTGGTCATTCAGACACGACCTGAGATTCTCTATGAATGAAATCTTCAAAGGTAAACACGTGGTAAATTCCTCGAGCTCTACCTCAAAACATGCTAGATCTGGCCAAAAAAGGTCACACATTGCTGAAGAGAACAAACAGATTGGCACGTGAATCCATTTATTGGCCCAATATAAATAAGGACATCAATTAACTAATCAATTTCCATGAAACCTAGCAACTGCAGCAACACAAAATCAAGAGAATCTCTCCGACCACATAAGATCCCTTCTGAGTCATGGTGCAAGATTGGCACTGATATTTTCCATGTCCAAGGATGCAATTAAATTCTGATGTCTGATGATTTCACTAAATTCTCTTTTATGTGACAAATGAAAGACACATCTAGTGCAACAATTGTTAATAATTGACTGCCATATTCAACACGTTCAGCATTCTTCAATAAATTGTGTTTGCCAATGGTGGGCAGTACACCAGTGCACCATTTTAATGTGCATTTAGGAAATGTTGCATCCTCTTCTCACCATCCTCAGCTGAATGTTCTCACAGAAAGCACCAATCTTACAATAAAATCCATGATAGGTAAATGTAAAGTGACTTGCCAGGATTATCAGAACACCTCTCCTCAAGGCAGTGGTTTATCTTCACCAGCACCTCTCATGTTTGGAAGATAAATCCACACAGTACTTCCCTCCCACATACTCACCACATAACCACATATTCACGCGTGCATGGTGCATTATTGGAATGAAGGGAGAAAATGGTATAAGCACAATCAATCAGCATGCAAACAGGTATCCCAACTTGAACTAGGACAAAACATAAGAGTCTGAGATTTTCTGACGAACTCATGGGTTTGTGGAAAGATATGATGTTGTCATGTCCAGCACATGTCATATGTCTAAAGATAGTTACAAGACATTTTGCCTTCAGTCAGGCTTTCACTGCAAAGAGATCTGTGTTGTGTGTTCAGTCTGTCAGTTATGTGTATGTGATGTACAGTAATATCACCAAGCACAGAGCCCAGTCTGCGATATTATTGCAATGTAAGTAGTGTTGTTAATAAACTTCAGGACATCTGTCTCAGAGAAAATAAATGAGTCTTGTGGTATATATTATGTGAGCTAACATTTAGGGTAGTTCTCAGACCATATCATACTGGCAGTGGCATTTGATCTAAGCAAAAGAACAACCAACAACTAATTTGTAAGTGGTTGATAATCCCTTTAAAAGTGTTGATGAGGGGCCTTTAACTTTGTTATGTGGTTAAGAGAAGCTGTTGGCTAGAACACTGAGCTTCAAAATGGTGTGAGTGATGTCAAATCAGCATTGCATGGTGTACCTACCATGGTTCTTTTGCTGTCAATTCATTACTTGCAAGCTAACAGCCTCACTAATAAAACATTCAGCGTGATTCTCCCAGAGGTGTGCTTATATACCACAAAGGCATGCTTATGTACCACAAAGGCTATTTTTATCTTACATGGACAAAGAATGGATGCTATTCAATTTCATGCAGCTTGAATATGGCAACATTTACAACAAATGGGAATTCGCAGTAAGCAATAACCTTAACTTTCCCAGAATCGTCTTCTTCTTCCTTTTTCTCTTCAAACTCAAAAGCGACCTGCATCCGTTGTTGCCTTTGTTCTTCCCACAAAGTTGGATTGAAGCTATCACTGTCCGAAGGGAATTCTACTGAAAACACACGAACAAAAACTAAAAATGTTGCTCTGATAGACCACAATAAGTATTACATAAACTCGTAAAAAAGGTGATTTTTTTCTCCAAATTTTTGTCCTTTGCTTACTTCTGAAGACATTGGCTGAAATATGCTGGGACACATCTAGTCAGGTAACATTCTTCTTGAAGCTAATGACTAAGGATGGAATGGCTTGTGGGTACTATGTAGTTGCTAGCAAGTCAAATGCTGGATTTCCAGCAACTTAAAAAAGGAGCATGAAATGCTTGAATGGAAAAGATTTCCATATTTTCATGAAAAGCTGTGATGTTATTTAAGTCATTACAGAACAATGTTATTTATATGAAATGACCATTACGATATCCTTAAAACATTCTACACTGAACAAAGGATTTAAAGTAGTGTCCAACAGATTAGGTTATTAACATGGTGTAGATAGGTGTCAGGTTTTATGTTGAGTTATGGATCCCATTTCTATAAGCTCTGTAGTAAGGAGGGTATAGTGGTGTTAAACTGATATTCCACACTTTAGAAGTTTACAATCTCATTATAGCCATTTGATGGTCTTCATAAAAACTCTGCTGATTTATCAATATTCTAACGTTAATGACTTACATGTAACTCCCAGTCCCAAAATATCTGATCTGACAGTTCTCAGGAGTGGGCAATAAATACTAACTTGTCTCAAAACCAAATAAAAAAGGCCTTCATTAAGCATCTCGTGGAGAGTGTGCTCCTAGTTGCCCTCTCAGTGGTATTGCTGGCATAGGGGGTTGCTTTGTGCCTCCATTCTCAGCCATAGGTCAGAGTGGAAGAAGAAAAGAAATCGTGATGGATACTCAATTCAAGAGTTGTGAAATACTCTTATAAACAAAACTTATGCACACCTAAAAGATGAAGAGAGAGGGATCATTTCTCTGTGTTGAATGGAAAAATCAGGCACTTTATACTCTGGATAATAGAAGAGACCAGTGTTTTTGCCAATATGGGGCTGACAGGCACTCAAGATGTACTGGAGTGATTCTAATTCTGAAGCCTTAACGTTGAATCTGGTAGGATTAATCCTAGGGTGCGCTAGCAGAAGCAATCTTGAGAATGATTGCTGGGGGTCACAAACTGTGAATTGTGATCTTTCTGCTCCTTGGTCTGCAACCATAAACCTTGATCAGGTGGTTACTGTGTTGTATTTTTTGCATCATCTTTGAAATGTGGAACAAAGTGCATGCTTATTTTGCTAAAGATGCTCTTTTCTTTCAAATAAAATCTCTCCCTAAATATTCCTTTTTCTATCGGGATTACATTCTGCAGTGGTGTCGGCAATCAACCAGCTATTATTCTCCATGTCATAGCCTAAAATTGTCAGCATCCATTTTAACAAGGAAATATATTAGCTAGGTTCAATTCTGCCATCACCTGGTATCTATCCATTTGTAATTTTCATCAGAAGGCCAGTAAAAAGTATCTAGAAACAGGAAAATCTAAAATTTCTTTTCGGTAACAAATTCAAGAATTTGAAGTCAAAGAACTCCAAGGTGTAACATGCTTTTTGATGAAACCTGTTTTAGAAACAGGAAACAGATAATATGCGAGATTATCAGATTGTATGGAAAGGTGGTTGGAAGATATATGAATTGAAATCATGTGGAATTCAGGCTTTGACCCCTGTTATTTCTAATTTACTTGCTTAATTGAAATGAAATGTGAGCTTCTTAAGTTTCTAACTATCTAAAATCAGACCAGTAAAAACACACACCTAGAAAATCCATGCTATTTTTGAAATATGTACAATCAGGACAGACAAATTTTAGACATTATGAGTTTAAAGCTTGTTACATCATTTTCTGTTTCAAACAACAGCCCCCCTCAAAGTTTTCTTATGCTTTATGTTCCACTGTGATTCACTAGAATAGTCCGAATTATCTGATCTACAAATACTAATGATGAGAACTGGTGATGCTGATGCCCTGAAGTTCTGATATTCTACACAAAGGGAGTATTATGGTTAACTAACCTGGAGGTCACTGTGTCTTCAAGAGAAGAGGAGGAATCAGCACAACAACACTAAATTATCTTCTCTCCTGACCACCAACCTGCACTGAGAGGGCACGATCACCAACAGCTCACTACAGTATCTCTGAAGGGCAAATGGGAGTGGGCAATAAATGCTGGTCTAACAAATTACGTCTACATCCTGTGAATGATTAAAAAGAATAAAGCCTAAAGCAGACTTTAGTTCAGATCTCAAGTTGGCATGGACTGACGAGCAGACCAGTTGCTTTATTTCAATGGTGAAAGGTCAGGATTAATGGAAGTCCAAAGAGATTTGGGGTCCATGTATACAAATACCTAAAATACAGCTTTCAGGTACAAAAACTAATCGTATGGCTAATGTAATGTTAACTTTCATAACCAGAGGGTTAGAATATAAAGGAAAAGGATATTTAAGCCTAGATCACATCTGGAGTATTGTGAATAGTTTGGTGCATGGCTATACTGAAAGGTTTTATTGGCTTGGAAGGTGTATTACATGGATTCGCCAGAATATTACAAGGGTTTAAAGATTAGATTGAGGAGTGATGACCTAAATTAGGTTTAAGTTCTCTGGAATGCAGAATGTTAAAGATAAGGAAGCTGGAAATAATTACAAACATAGATAGAGAATATTTCCACTTATTGGAATTCTAGAACAGGGGACATAACCCAAAAAGTAGTGCCGAATTATCCAATAATCATCCAATGATTATAGAAATATGAAACCATCTCCCGCAAAGCAAAAATTTACTGCTTCAATTAATAATTTTGAACCTGAGATGGATTTTTATTTGCAAGACATGATCATGAAAGGCCATGTGGCTGAAATTAAGATACAGAACAAACACATCACATCACTGAATGATGAAACAGATTCAAGGGAACGAATAGCCTATTCGCATTTGTGTTCCTATTTTCACTGGCTTGGTCTCTGTTTTGGGTTCAAATCAGACTTCTTTCTACTTTCTCACAGTGCTAGCATTTTTCTTCATGCCTGAAGGTTTTTGTTGAGTTTAAGCAAAGGTTAAATGTCTTGAACTGAGACATTAATGTTCCATTCAGTGGCACTAATGAATCCATATAATTAGGAATCTGCAGCATCTTCCATGTTGTGTTAAATTTTGCTTTGGTTGAAATGAGAAGGTTAAACCAGAAGGTTCTCTTACAACTAAGTGAACACATGATTTTAACAGTGCTTCGTCCTTGTTGATACAGAATTTTTAGTTTCCATTTTATTTAATTTTCATGCATTGCCAAAATTGAGAACAATTTGTGAAAACTCTAATAAATGTCATCTTCTTATGGATTGTACTACAAGACGTAAAACAGACGCAAAGGAAAAGTGGAAATCTAGCCCTACAGTGTGTCTTCTTCATATGAGGATTAATTTTTTTGTTGGGAATTTAAAAACTCAGGAAGGAAGGGGACTAAAAGAAAATCACCTCCTTACTGGAGGACTGCTGCGACAACAGATAAGGTCATCCTAACTTCAAACCGTAGATTCAACTCTCATTTGACTTCAAACCCCTTCCAGGTGAGAAGTTTTGAGATTCTATCTTCAGAAAGACAATGTGCTGAATTTTTCAGAGGTGTTGAGGGTCTTGCCTGCTGGGAGGAGAGCTGATGAGAGACCCACAATGCCTCTTCTAGGAAATCTGTTGACATTAGTGTGTCTTTCCTAGGATTAAGTGTCCAGAGGTGGAAATTGCACCAATTTAGAGCTTTTGGGCCATCAGAAGCTGGCAGCTCTTTTGAACTGCTGTGCCACTGGGGAGGACATGGCTGCTGCCAGAATGATACCTGAGGTCCTGGTTCATGTAGACACAGGTCAAGGATAGCTCATGGCAGGAGAGGGTTTGCAGGACAGAGGTGTAGGGGGTCAGATCTCAAAAGACCCCTACCCCCTTGTTTTGATGCTGTCTCCCTTGATCAGGCACTTAATGCCTTTGAATGAGGGAATCACATGACCCCCACTGCAGAAGACCACAAGCAGGCTGTACAGTTTGTCCTGTATTGCACATCGCATATTGACAGACTTCCTGCCACTAGATTAGTATCAGCAGCAAAAGGCCCTTAAAGATCTCAACTGGCTGGGGTGGGATTGTGTGTGGGTGTGTGTGTGTGGGGGGGTGTTTGCTGGGAGGGGCAGGGGGTGGTGGGAGTGATAGAAAGTCGGACTATGGGCGACTTCCTGCCCCTGCTTTAATATTGGCAGAGGTGGGATTGTGGCAGAGTTTAGGTATACTATCTACGCATCTAATTAGATGCCCTTTTTAACTTCAGAAATTCCAGAAGGGAGGGCATATTTGATAGAACAAAAAATTTACCTAAGTATTGCATGAATTATTATTGAGAGTAGGGCACTTCTACAAAGAATTACTCACAAATTAAAACTGTTTCCATTGGTGATGAAACAAGGAATGCTCTAAGTTTTTAAAGGACTAATTGCATAGTTTCTCTGGATATAATCAGGGTATTTAATTAAAACTGATCACAAAATTAGATTATGTGAAAGTATCTGTGGCAAGCTTCAGACAAAAATGAAAATTAGAGATTGGCAGAAACATATTTTCTACAAAGAAAATCTTGATATTTGAAACCTAATCCAAATAAACATGATTTTTGCTATTGTCAGAGACATTAGCTAAGGGATTATCAGCTTGCACCCTTAATGTTGCAGTTGGTATGTCCACTGTGCAGTGTGGAATTGACAACAAAGTTCTCTCACCTGATCTAAATGAGCTGATTTTAACATGGGGTAGCAACTGAGTTTCTATATTGGACCCTGATGATCCTTGATTAAGGAGAAGGACACATGATAACATATTTCTTCTGGAAGTTGAGTGAGGCCAATGTCAGACTTATTCTTGATGACCAATCCGTAAACATCCCATTAATAATTACAATCTAAACTAGGATATTAAGAACAGCCATATCCTTGTCCTGTCAACCAACTGACACTATGTTTCCATCACATTAAGTTAGTGCTTTCAGAAGACTGTAGAAAACGAGTTGCAAGGTAGCTGGCTGAATATCTGGCTAGGAGTAGCGGTGAAGGCTGTAGAATAAGTACAGAAGCAAATGAGGAAATGTTTTACGGAATAACAAAAATCCAATCTTCTGGGATTATGGAAATTTAGGAGGTGAAATTGCATATCAGTAAGCTGTTAATCAGGCAAAATGGTATTTGCTGACCATTACAGAACACAACTAATATTTAGTTTTATTGAGATCAATGGAGGAGCCTGCTGCCTCGGAGGGCAATCCCTAAAGGGTGTGTCATGTGTAATCTCTGAGACAACATAAAATCCAGGTGGATGCAGGGATAATTGTTTTTAACTAGTTCATTAAGTTCCAGTCACAGGTCTAGCCTCCCAGCCTGCTTGCTATCCTGTCTGCTCCATCCATCACATTTAGATTGTAACATACTTAGTACTGTTGAATGAATCAAGATTCTTATTTTCAATT
Source organism: Ginglymostoma cirratum (assembly GCA_024137785.1). NCBI lineage: Eukaryota > Metazoa > Chordata > Chondrichthyes > Orectolobiformes > Ginglymostomatidae > Ginglymostoma > Ginglymostoma cirratum. Next base: position 20,477,708 of record JAHRHZ010000057.1, on the reverse strand, counting down.
AATTTAAGGGTTGGATAAGGTTTCATCTTCACATTTTAACCCTATTCAGGAGATTAAATTAGGAGAATCCACAACAGCAATAACTTTATATGTTCTGTTGAGAGGAGTGGATTTGTGATAAGTCCACAGCTCTGGTAGCTGATGTAAGTGTATTTATAGATGGTCCCCGAGCAGGTTGTGTATCTAGCACTGTTTATTGAACTATATTCATATATGTAGGACAGCGAGACTTCCTGTGTCATTGATCCTATTGATTGTTGCTGCATTCATTACACACCATCCCAACACCAGATTCATCCTGACCCTGAATGTTTGCCTTTCCCCATCAATAAAATATTTCAATTTTTCCCATCATGAATATGTTTACAGTTTTATGTCATTATTCAAATACATCCCACTACCTTCCTCACCAAGTCTCTTGTGGCCAAGCTTCAATGCCGACCTGTTCCTGGACCCTTGGACGGATGGGCAGAACTGGTATTGAGTGGATGCTCCCTTCTTAAGAGAAAGATGAACAGTGGTTGTACCCTTTCTATGGTAAATGCCAAATAGTGGAATGCAGTAGGCTGCTCTTGTTGGTTCATAAATCATTTGCCATATTCCGCTAATTGTTGTTGTTTGGATAAATCTGGCTGGGTTCCTCGTCATCAGGCTCGCATATAGCATAGCCATTGTGTCAGATATCTGGTAAGAGGTGGTACCATTCTCCAGCAGCTTTAGTGGTGTGTCACATGATCAGAGGTGGCAGATATTTTATCTTGCAGCATGCTAGACCATGGATGAGTATTGAGAAACAATTCTGGACTATATGTATTAGTTTTAGCTTTAAATAAACTCTTCATTGTCAATGTTTCTTTCACTCTCTAGTCTGTCTATTAGTGAACTGGGAGTTCTTCTTCTGCTCTTCATGAATTTTGTGCCTCAACTGTCTATGGAGTAGCTACTGCATGCACATCTGAGGGTCAATTCATTGGTTAACCAATTTGATGTTTTTCCCCCAATGTGGATTGTAGATATCCTCCTTCCTTTTAGTCTTTTAGCTGCTACAAGGGTCCAGCAGAAATTCTCGTCTCTTTTTGCAAGCTTCTGGTTTGGTGCTGGAGCAATTTTCCAGCTGTCCAATGTCCTTCAGGTGTCATTTCAGGCCTTCTGCTGATACATGGTGCTGTAGGTTGTATTTCACATTTAGGGAGTCTTCAATCATACTCGTCCCATTGTGCGACAGCGGGGCCCTCTGGATCTTTGCATTTGGCTCAGAAACTACCATTTTTCCAATTCATTTCTTAGGCTCTTGCATATCCAAGACTTCCTTATTTCAGGAATTACCTGGAATGGATTTAGATGCTTCACCAGTAGAACGCTCATTGATTATGACTGCATGGATAATTTCATAATGCAAGGGGATATTCTTGGTTCTATGGAAGGTCTTGTTGCTGCATCAATTTGTGGCATTAGTCATGATGGTCACGTCCATGATCTTTTTAAAGAGGTACAGAGATTCTTCCTTAGGCTGGTTGTCATTGTTGATGATGCTTCAGTGGTCACCCTTCTCTTCTGTCTACTCAAATGGTGCAAATTCCAAAGTTGCTTGTTCTGGCTGTTTGCTGTATTTAATGATAGCCCCGTTTGTATTTTTGTCTACTTACCCTCTGAAAGGTGTCATATGATCTAGAACTCTGAGTGGCTGCAGGTGTGGGATGTCATCAATAGTAGCTGTCCCAAAGTAACAAGATTTTCTCCACTATTGAGCAAAGAAGCTGTAAGGCTTCACATAGTTCCTTGCTCAAGAAAGAATCAAAAAGATTTGGAAGGATGTAGCCAGTCTATGAAATTTCTTGTCCACCGTGCCAGAGTCTCTCAGTCATGTGGCCTCTGTTCTCACGGAGGAGTTCTAGGCCATGGAGGCAATAATGTGGAGGAAATCCTGTCTCAGTCACTGCACAGCATCGAGAGTACAGAAAGGGCTGGTCCTATATTGATTAAATCTTATCATTGATGAAGACCTCTGCACTCCAGAAAATCTGATACCTGGGCTACTTCAGCATACTGAATATAAGAACATGCTGACTTGTTCTCTGTCTAACTTGTATAAGGAGCCTGAGGTAACTTAGAAGTGCCGAAATCTTCAAAGCCATTGTGCAGTCTAGTCTGAGCCCACCATCATGAGGTAACTTTACAGGGCTTTGTATTGGGTGTTGGGCTAAGTTTACTTTCACCTGGTTGCACTTACTTTTGTCAGTCTCACAGTCTGGGGCTGCATGCTGCCACTCTTGCTTGCTGCTGCTCTTGTTGGTTGCCATTGCTACCGGACCTGTTTGATGGCTCTGCGTTTGCCCTTCTCCAACACCCCTGCTCCACTACCCCCGCCCTTCAACCCCGCCCCAATTTAGCATTATTATCTAAGGCTGTCTGTTGTGGCCTGTTTTCCTCCGCTGCTATCTTTTGTTTTCAATTTTTTGTGCTTCCAGGTGTCATTCATGTTGCTCCAAGAAATGTTATTTTGATTTTACTTGTGCACCATGTTGGCAACTGTTTATTGAACAGGAAAAAATCCTTCCATGACTGTGTTGCAGCAATTCCTTTCACTAAGTCATAACCTGATGTCACCTCCTATGATGTCATCAGTTATTGCCTTATGCCAAATTAATCAACCCAAATATTAGAAGGAAAATCTATCTCCACACATTTAACAAGTATTTTACTCTCTTTTCAACAACTAGACTCAGTCTCAAACTCAACCAAATCATACAAAATTCAATACAGGATATGTATTTTAGAGTATGAAGATCAATAGACCTAAGACCCAAAATATAGACTGTCAGTTTGAGCCTACAGACTGGGATCAAAGCGATGGTGTAAAAATTATGGACATAGACTTGGATAAAGTGAGAACCTGGGGTCAGTGGTGGCAGAAATTGGAAGTGTGGAAATTAAGCAACGGATTTGGTCTGATTGGAACAATTGAAAGAAGTATACTGAGTGTTTTTTTGAGACTGAAAGCAAGAATCCACAGGACGGGTTAGAGACTAGCATTTATTATATGTTGTAAAAGACAGTTAGGACTTGACATGGTTAGCTGACATCATGAGATAAGCTTCACTTATCAGAATATGAACAGGAGCTAATGAAGGTTTTTCAGTACCACTTCTAATTGCTAAGTTACATGTAGGTAAACAGTACTAAGTACTTACTCTTAAATCTAGCCTGAGGTCTCAGAAGAGACTATTATGTAACTCATATGTAATGTAATTAGCTATTAAGGACAATGTAATAAGCATATTCTGTTCAACAAGAGCAAGCCTCACTTCTGCTGAAGATAACATATGGGCATCCTTCCACATTCAGTGTCAGTGACTTAGACAAATACTTAAAAAAATTAGTGACAGTGAATTTACCCAAGGCAACTCAGATGGTTCCAGTGGATACATTCCACAACATATACCAATACAGTGCAGAAACTTGGACAAAATGAAGAAGACAGGAATAATAACTAATTACTAATAGGATGTGGATGGTCAGATGAAGATATGGAGTCATGAGAAAGAACAATATCTAGAAACAGTACAGCAAGAAGGTCAGGGAGGAATATAGGAGCATCAAACAAAATGGTGGCAAAGTCATTGAAATGGTATGGACAGAGAGAAAATGTGTTTTGGCAAGTGATGGAGATGACATTGCTAAGAAGAAGGAAAACAGACAGGCCTAAAACCATTTGGGAAAGATGCTGTGGTGACAGACTCAAACACATTAGCACTGGAAAAAGATTGGATAACTGACAGAAGAAGATGGGAAAGGGTTATCAAGCAGCTCACGGAATTCCCAAGTGAAACAGAAGAAGTTGAAAGAGGCAGTAGCAAGGAATATTGATGTTGATTACAACACCTCATCATATTCCTTGACATGTATTGCTGACCAAAACACAACCAGCCAATTGGGCAGGCAGTCTAAGAAAAGTGAGGGGAATTTTTGATTAATTTTCTCCTGAGTGTAATGCTATTACATGAATCTCCACTGAGCAGTCCACTGAGCGTTTTGTCAAAACTCAATCAGCACATCCGGAGGTGAACAATTGCTGCAACATCAATATCTAATTTGGATAGGAATAAAGTGTTTAGCACTGTCATCAGTTGGACTGTCTCCAAATATACTTTTGTGTTATCCACTGATTGCCTTCTAACTCATTCTACGTTTTAACTTCAGGGACACAAGCATCTCTGTAGTTGATTACCATTATTACCATTCTCCAATTTTAAACCTGAAAAGTGAGTGCTCATGTGTCATTCACTGCGGGCCCTATATTGCAGCTTCAGTGTGGCTTCATCTAACATGGGTCACTGCATAGGAGGGATTCTGTGTAAATGTCCCACTTCTCTGTCAAGGAGTATTAGGCCCAATTGTGACAATTCCAGTGTTGCCCTTGTTGATAGTATCTAATTTAGCACACACCATGCATCAACCTAGGATAATCAGTTCAATTCTAGCACAGTCTGTTCTAGATAATCAAAACTAGTATAGTTCAGTTCCACTTCATCTCAACTGAGCTATCAAAGAGAACTGTGATTTAGTTTATAGTTGTATAATGATAAAATAAAAAGAAAATGTCAAAAGACTAGCCCAGTTAATGCTATGTTATTACATATAATAACATATCAACTTGCTGGGTACTGCTTGCCCTTTGTCAGCTTACGCATACAAACATGAAGCACAAACAAGATGATGTCACATTAAAAATAGCTCTGATCTCTGTCCCCTTAGTGAGGAGGAGTCTCACCTTCATCGTTGCGTGGCTGCTGTGGAAACATATAGTTTGTCAACACTCTCTGTTTTGTTTCTGGATGAGACTCAGTTTGCAGAGGGATTAGAGCCTTGGACTAAACCAGAAGCATAAGAACAGAGAGGAGATTATATACCGAATGCATTATTTGAATTATCACTTTATCACAAGACAAGGACAAAGCTAACATCAGTAGTCTTTCCATACTAACCGACGAATGATGTAGTCACTGTCTCGTTTAAATTAAGGAACCACTTGAATAAAGCTCTTAATAATGACTCAAGGGCATCATATCAGAATGAAGATCAGTGACAATGAAAAACTGGTCAGGCAGCAATTCTGGACAGGAAAACAAGTCAATGATGTTTCATCAGAATGTTTCTGTTTCTCTCTGCACAGATGCTTCCTGACCTGCTATTTCCAGCATTTCGTTTTGCTTTTATTTTAGATCTGCAATTATTTGTTTTTGTTTTAGTACTTAAAAGGTGAAAACAACCACTTTATAGGATCTAATAGAGGAGAGAGAAAATACCTTTGAACTCAATCAATATTTTGACTAAAATGAAACTTTTTTTCTTTCGTTTCAGCCTTTGAGGCCATCTACATCCTATGTTCCTGAATTGACGGCTTGGGTTGAAAAACTTCTCCTCATGACATGCTGATGCAACCTGCTTAAGCTGGATGCCCTGAGAGCAATCTGAAATTAGGTCTTGTGTTTAACTTAAAAAACGTGGATGAGCTGCCAATATTTCCATAGACAGTTCACATTTCTGCAGCACTGAATTTCAAATGCACAGGAAGCGGGTAGGAGGCAACCAGTCAGGATGATCGGAAAAAGACTTCAAGTCAATTTTGGATCTGATGTTTTAAAGGCATCCTCGGAACATGTGCTGTTGGTTCCCAAAATTGGCCCCAGTTCATATCAATCTACTTGTGTCTACAATGTCCAGCTAATTATAATGAAGAGCTTTTTTAAACTCTAGATTTCTTCAAACGTTAGAGCGTCTTTGTCTTTAATTACAGGTAAAGGAAGTTTGCAGGACCTTATAAAATATAAGGTTAAAGGGTTAAAGTATGTAAATGGGAAGCTCCAGGAGACAAGGAGACCTCACTGAAATTCCTATTTGGGAAATCTTAAGTCACTCTTACTGATTATTGACTGATTGGCATTAGATGGACTGAAGAACAGGATTGTAGAGAGTGATTGTCTGACGAGCACACCCTGCAACTATTGTACCTGATTATAAATAGTGGCATGGTGGCTCAGCAGTTAGCACTGCTGCCTCACAGCGCCAAGGACCTGGGTCTGATTCCACCCTCAGGTGACTGTCTGTGTGGAGTTTGCACATTCTCCCTATGTCTGCGTGGGTTTCCTCCAGAATCTCCAGTTTCCTCCCACAGTCCAAAGATGTGCAGGTTAGGTAGATTGGCCATGTTAAATTGCCTGTAGTGTTCAGGGGTGTGTAGCTTAGGTGGGGTGGGTCTGGGTGGGATGCTTTGTGGTTTGGTGTGGACTTGTTGGGCCGAAGGGCCTGTTTCCACACTGTAGGGATTCTATATAAAAAATAAATGACCAGCTCTGTATAAACCCTGTAATATCCATTGACAGGATTGAACCAAATGTGAGTGCATGGTTAAGTTGCATCAAACTCAAACTAGTAAGTTCTACTTCATTTTAAAGAAATATGCGGTCGCAAGTGATGCAAAGGGAAACCATTAAAATTAAGTTTGAATCTGCATAATCATGCATATACGCAAGATAAATTAATATTAATTTTAAGCAGCAAAATCATGCTGTAATTTCTTTGCAGGGCCAATGTTCAAATATGAATTTTGTACGATCACCGTCAAGCCAATTATAGGGTGAAATTTGTCTTCAGGAGAGGTTCAGATTGCTCAGTAGAGGAATATTCAGCCAACAGAATTTAAAATTTGACAGCCTGTACAATTGACAGCATTTCCAGGTAGGCAATGGTCTAGTGGTATTATCAGGAGACGATTAAGCCAGAGACCCAGGTAATGTTTGGGGGACCTGGGTCCAAATCCCACCATCCAGAGGGTGGAATTTGAATCCAATAAATATCTGGAATTAAGAGTCTAATGATGACCATGAAACCATTGCTGATTGTCAGGAAAAAAACATCTGGTTGACTAATGTCCTTTAGGGAAGGATATCAACCGCCCTTACCTGACCTGGCCTACATTTGACTCCAGACCCACAGTGATGTGGTTGATTCTTAACTGCCCTCTGGGCAATTAGGGATGGGCAATAAAAGCTGGTCGAGCCAGCAATGCTCACATCCCATGAATGAATAAAAAAAAATTGCTCTATGGTGTGATGGCGTCCCGACCAAAGCTAATTTTCACTATTAGAATCATACATTTTGGCTTTAGTAATGCTTCCCCCTTAATTTCCTCCTGAAGAAGCTGGTTCATTTGTGACATTGAACTACAGAAGTTATCATTCTTCTGGCATCTCACAAATGTGTTAACCTTCTTGTGGAGGATGTCAGACTATTTGAGTCTATACTATACTATACTTGAGGGGTTGCCAGGCTATTTGACTGCGTGAGACATCTCAAGAAAATTTTGCTATCATGAACTAGTGTTCACATTCTTTACAGTAGAGGAGAATTTGAAACAGGCCTTTTAAAATATCAAACCTAGTAAGAAACTCCTAACAGTCTCTTTGAGATGTGGGGCGGTGGTTGGCGGTAAGAGGGTGTGATTGGTGCTTGGAGGAAACCAAGAACCCTACTTCCTGGCAATGCCTGGGAGTCCTGGTGCATGCTCAGAGTGCCAACATGCTAAGCTATGCATGCCTTGTGCCTTCTGTTTATCATAACCTGAGGGCCCCATCAGCTGGGATTATCAAGATGGCACCTGTGGGCTTGCAAAGTGTATCAAGGGAAACCAAGGACTGGGATCAATGTGAGAACCAGACCATAGGATCCAGGATGGCCATAATAGGTTAACCACATGACTGGATAATGATTAAGGAAGTTGGCAGGAGGGGGAAGGCGATTTATGCCAAAAGCAAGCTGCTGTAGTAGGTTCCAGCTAGTTAGAACACACTGAAGTCTTGGAGTCCAGTAGGTGTGGCTAGGTGTCGGGGTTAAAATTCAGGAAAAGCCCTGAGAGCTGTAAGGGCATGAAAAAGCTTGTGAATCATTAATGAGTCAGAGGAACTAAGCGTGGGGTTGAAAGAAACCCATAAGAAATGTTCTCTTTAAGCTGTGTGACCACCAGGAAGCTCCATGTATTGTGATCGGTGTGCCAATTAATGGCTTCTCTTTCTTGAAGCAGCTGCCATGGAGATCCATGCAACAGCAAAAAAAATTACAAGGAACATTCAACATGTGCTGTATTTGATTAGTGCATCTGAGAAATATTGCAACTCAGAGAAACCCTGGGACAGCACGAGATTAGTGTCTGTGAGTGACACTGGAGTGCAGTCTCAATAATCCTGAGAAGTACAGTTTCAAAAAAGGGAAAGTGAATTGCCAGTGCATCAGCAGTTGTTGAGGCAGTCTGTGAAGGATAGGCTTTGGAGGGATCTCCAAAGCTAAGGTTGTTGAAAGTGAAGAATTGGAATTTCTTATAGAGGAAACAAAGTTTCAATCAGATCTGGTGATCCACAGTGACACTGTGTCTGGGGTAAGGGGTGGGGGTGTTGGGTTGAAAAATCCAGAGATCCGACCTAACTACATCTTGTATTTATATGTTAGAGGGTCAGGTGTGTGTGTGTGTTTGTGTGTGTGTACATCCGTGTGTAACTTTGTATAGAAAAGTTTCTTTTTGGTTGTTCAGAACAGTGGGACCTTGTGGCCTTACCATTAGTAAGTGCCTGGCAACATAAAATAATACAACAAACCCCTTCAAACAATTTGTTAACCATGACAGTTTCATGTATTAAACTAATATTTCCTGTTATGTTGATCTCTTTATACCCTAATTGCCCAACTATCCATTGGTCAGCAGTCAGAAGTACAGTCTGGCTGATTTTTCCCTTATGAAGATACAAAAGTGTCAGGAGGAAGAGGGAAAAACAGGGCCAGCATGAAGTGTAAAACATGCTGCAGCCTAAGAATACTAACACAATAACCGCCTTTGAATAACTATGTTCCTGTTTAAAAATATTTAAATAGAAATCTGAGAAAAATGCTTGATTTGCAAAGAACAACACTTTTCTACTTGAATGTTCACTTGTGAGCTGTGTGTGCAGAGATAGGACAATTCTCAAGGATGCAAACCTGACCTGGGAGAAACTGCCATTGATGGTTAGATTTACATTCCGGGGGTGGAAGGGTGAGCTGGGTGAAATAGAAACGAGGCCCACCAGCCCCAGAAGCAGTTGAGTCATAGCTTGTCATGTGTGGAAACAAATAATAGGCCCACCTCAGTGCTTTGGTATTTTGAGGAAAAGAGTAAAACAAAAACAGCCTTTCAGCCCTCATCCATTCACACATTCCTTATGATCCACCTATGTGACATCATGACCCCCAACACACAACTGAGTCTGAAACCTTCATACCCTCCATGTCAATCCACGCCCCTCTATCCATCCCCATAACCTTTTACAGCTTCTCTGCTGACTTGGTGTCAACTGATGTCCACATCCCTTTTTCTTCCTCCAAGGCTACTCATCCAGTATCTACATGGCAGACCTCAGAATTATAAAGGAATTAAATAAAGTAATTAAGTGTTCATTGATGAATTCTCTATTTGAAAAAAAACTCTGATAAAAGCTTATCCACTACATTTACCTTCTTTTAATCTCCTATTAAAACAAGGAGCTGTATTCATAGCCCTACTTCAAAAATGCTATATGCACTTGGAATTGTCAATCAAATGGTGAACTGACAAGCAACCGATTGGTAGATTGTGAAATTATTCATGCAGCACTAATCCTGCCTGTAGTGATAACCCTCAGGTTTATGTTAACAAACAGAGAAAAGTAGCAAACACTAATTTTTAGTTATAACAAGGTGTGGAGCTGGATGAACACAGCAGGTCAAGCAGCATCATAGGAGCAGGAAAACTTGACGTTTTGGGCTTAGACCCTTCATCAGATATGGGGGAGGGGAAGAGGGTTCTGAAATAAATAGGGAGAGAGGGGGAGACGGATAGAAGATGGATAGAGAAGAAGATAGGTGGAGAGGAGGCAGACAAGTCGAAGAGGTGGGGATGGAGCCAGTAAAGGTGAGTGTAGGTGGGGGTGGAGGGAGGAGATAAGTCAGTCCAGGGAGGAAGGACAGGTCAAGGGGGGGGGGGGGGGGGGTGAGGTTAGTAGATAGGAGATGAGGGTTGGGCTTGAGGTGGGAGGAGGGGATAGGTGAGAGGAAGGACAGGTTAGGGGGGCCCGAAACGTCAAGCTTTCCTGCTCCTATGATGCTGCTTGGCCTGCTGTGTTCATCCAGCTCCACACCTTGTTATCTCGGATTCTCCAGCATCTGCAGTACCTATTATCTCTCCCACTAATTTTTAGTTAAGTACTGCAACCAGCTTTCTTTTCAAATATTTGAAGTGCAGGAGATTTAAATAACTTGACAGTAACCATTTATAGCAGCCATTGACATTTTCAATGAGTTTATGCATATTCATTTCTTTTTTCACAATCACAAAGGGCACCTTTCATCTCCAAAGGGCATATGACTTCACCCAAAATTGTCCTGGCAGTATATTGAAATGGGTAACCTACCTCTCTAAAGAATCCCAATAAGTTTAGAAGTTCTCCTAAGGGCTCTTATGGTGCAGTGGCAGTGTCCCCATCCCTGAACCAGGAGGCCCAAATTCACATCCCACTTGTTCCAGAGGTATGTAATGACATCCCTCTGAACAGATGATTTGAAAATATTTAGATATTATTCTGTTGGGTCTACCGAGTTTTGGGCAACCTACTAACGAAAGTTAGATCTGATTGAAGGCCACTGCGCTTTAACATGTGCAGCTGTCTCTGTGAATCATAGATGTTCAATTCACATTCCATTCGCCATTGTAAAACTGGTGGGGGCTGGTTTTGAGAGTTAGACTTCCAAATTCAGGCCTCTGACACCATCTTCACTTTTTGTCTTTGCAAAAGTTCAGGTTTTCCTCTGTATTTATTTTTAACTTAAATTTGCAGTCATCCAAAAGGGACATTTACAAAAAGTGATAACAACAGAAAATCTTCACTTATTAAGTAATTTACTTTACTTTGTTCTTTTCAGCACAACTATCTAAATTTGGTTATTTACTGTAAGTCTAATCAGATATAATTTTAAATTTCAAAACATCACCATACCAATGACAAAAATAACAATTCTTTGTTAACTTATTTTGAGTGACTGATAATCTATTGGGTACGTTGGTAAAGGAGTTAGTCATTCAGTCCCTTGAGCATTTTCTGCCATTCATAAAAGCATGTCTCATCTGCACCTTAATCCATCATGGGTCTGTAACCCTTAAGACCTCTGCACAACAAAAAATTATTAGACTTAATTTTGCAATTTTTCATTGGCTGAGGGCCAAATTTTCATCTGGAAAGGGAGGTGGATTTCAGTAACTGATTACATTTATTTTTATTTGTCTTGGGAATCCTATTTTTCCTTCACATTCCTGCAATTTTCCTCTGATGGGTTGGGATTGACTTATGTGCAAAATGAACACCTATCCTCACCAAAGTCAGGTGACCTATTTTAAATGGGGGTCAAAAACAGATTTCATCCTACACACTATTTTCATTGTTACTTTCAGGGCTTTGGAAGCCCAGTAAAAACACATCAGGTTTGACAATTTATGAAGGAAATATAAAACCTGCTGAAGAGTCTGGAACACACCAAAAAATGTTTTCACAGTTTCAAATTTCATTATTAAGTGTGAGATTGTAATCTAGATACGATTTTAATTAATTGATTCGTCATAGTGTCTGACCTTTGAAACTAAACTGACCCTTACATTGGCAGGCCTAAGGTTTTTGTTCATGTGGCAGTGCTTTTCTAATGAAGTAAGCACTACAGTGTAATTAAAATGTTACAAATTATTCTGACAGATTGTGCCATCATATTTTCTGCTGTGATATAAACAGTCCTGGCTAATCTTTAAAACAAAAATTTCAACACATGGAAAAATAAAACTAACCACCTGCTACTTCACAGTGACTGTGAGGCAGTTCACTTTGAAATTTGAAGAAGTATCTGCTGTTCTTTCTTCATAGATAGCAGTCTATTCTTTGGTGGCTATGGCTGTTATCAATGCCTGACTGAGTTTCAAGTGATAAGGGGTCTCAAGGTGTTCTGTTCATTTGAGAATACGTCACATTTTCATGAAACTGTAATAATAGATTGCCTCTTTGATGTGGTTCCTAATTTGATGTCACAAATTAACAGAATTACAAATATTAGAAACACTTTGTTGTTCACATGGCAGAATGCATTTTTCAATCAAATAAACAACATAGTGGCTTTTATTAAATTGTGACAGATTTTATTTCTCAATGAATGTAAAATATTTTTCATTGATACAAAATGGAAACTGAGATCTGTAGACAATGCAAACTGGGTGAGTATGCCATCAATAATATATGGCGGGAGGGGGGAGGTGCATTGAGGTGGTATGTGGTAGGAGGGGTGATTTAGGAGGGCATGGAGGATATTTGGGAGCATTGAGATGACAATGTGGCATGGGCAATGTGAGAAGCATGGACTTTCATGATGAGTGAAGAGTGGGTTAAGGGGTGAGTTTTAAGGGCCTTTAAACATGGTTCCTGACAATGAACTCCATTTCTTACTGTTTATTTTTCCAATTCACTTAATCTATAAATTTCAACTTTTATCTTCCACCTACATTATTTACTGTGCCACTTAGCTTGGCATATTAGCAAACTTGGATATATGGCTCTCTATTATTTATTCCCCTTATAAAAATAACGAAAACCTAAGGCCGCAATACAGATCACTAGTGACATACCAGAAGTTACGTTCCACAAATTTGAATATGTACCCTTTACCTCTGTTTCTCGTACCTCCTAAATAATTTGGCATGGCAAATAGTGAAATTTGAATTCAATAAAAGTCTGGAATTAAAAACTAGTCTAATTGTGTCAATGATCACACAAATCATCTTGGTTCACTATACCCTTTAGGCAAAGAAATATGCAATCCTTACCAGCACTGTCCTACGAGGGACTCCAGCCACACAGTAATGGGGTTGACTCCTAACAATAATACAGTAAGACTTGCAATGCCCACATCCCAGAAATGAATTGGTAAAAAGTGGATTGATATTAGAATTTTTTTTAACCCGAAGAACAATTTTTGTATTTAGAAATTTGAAAGCATCAAAGCCTCACCTACTCATTTTGTTATCCTGGGGTGGAAACCATCAGGTCCTGGAGATTTTTCGGTCATAAATCACATTCATTTCTACATCATCTTTTTGTTTTACTCGTATTGAATCGGGCTAGTTTCCTTGATTTAAAAAACAAAAAACTTTGTATCTTTCTTATTTTGTCATCATCATCTACTTTGTTTTTAAGAATTCACATGATGAAAGTAGGTGTCCTGGCTAGGCCAGCATTTATTGCCCATCCCTAGTTGCCCTTGGGAAGGTGGTGGTGAGCTGCCTTCTTGAACTGCTGCAGTCCATGTACTGTAGGTATACCCACAATGCCCTTAGAAAGGGAATTCCAGGATTTTGACCCAGTGACAATAAAGCAGTGGTGATATATTTCCAAGTTAGGATGGTGAGTGGCTTGGAGGGGAACTTGCAAGTAATAGTGTTCCTATCTATCTGCTGCCCTTGTTCTTCTAGATGAAAGTGGTTGTGGGTTTGGAAGGTGCAGCCTAAGGATCTTTGGTGACCGACACAAAATAATTACTGAATGAGTTTCTTGCCTTCTGATTATCAATATTGGTATCTTCTGTTGTCTGACATTAAGAGTTTGCTATCCTCCTTCCTTAAAATATTTGCAATAAATTTTCCTTTCCTTCTTATTCCTTGCAAGCACTTTTTCTTATATTTTTTGTGTTTGTAGCTCCCATAATTTTCTTAGTTTCCCTTTACTATTAATGCTATCTTTTCTAGTCTGTGGAATCTCTGTTTTTATTTACTTCATTATTTTCCTAGTACAAGTTCTGTGAACAGAAAATGTAAGGATTTGGTATTGGTGACTGTCGAAGAGGTGGTAGTGAATCTTCCATCTGCAATTAATTCCACTCAATTTTCCCTTATGTTTTTGGGCCCAAAACTGAAGTTGAATTTCATACTCTCCACTATAGGTTTCTGCGCTCCACATTAAAAAGCAACATTTATCAAAAAATTGTAACAAAGAGTTTAAAAATTACTTGGTATTGTAAAAGGCTTTAGTGTCTAAGCATTGGAAATGCATATTCCTACATCTTTGTTTTTCTATTTCAGTGAAACATTTGCTTGATATTATGGACGTGTTTGATTTGCATTAAGAATGCTAACTTTTTGTTTTCTTTCCTCACAATCTTGGAAAAGAAATGATGCTCTGTCCATATGATAATTTTGGAAGTTTATTTTTATTATTGGCGTATGCAAATAATACAGGAATGTGGAGTGCCAGGAAAAGCCTCTATTCAAAATGGCTCATGATAACCCTCTAGCCGATTCTGCGGCAATTATTGCTCACTGGCATTAAGTTCTGTAATTTTTCTGTGAGAGCAACATGATTGAAAAATCTGATCATCAATTTGTAGTAGCCCCTGTTCACCATTTGCTTAATAAGGATGATCATTAGATGGTATTGACATCACTGAGCTATTTTAGTTAACTTTTCCTAAACCACGAAATGAAATTAGCCAAAAATTAACCCTTAATATGCCCCTGATAGCATTGAGCAACTGACTTCACGTATCAGCAACATTAACAGGAAATGTAATGTATTTATAAAAGGCAAAGGATTTTAAAACAAGAATATCCATATCTTAATCAAATTCTCAGCTTTCTAACTTCATACTGAAATTTTAGCAATTATCTTTGAGAAATAAGTGATTATTATAATTTTACACTGTCAATACCAAAAATATTGAGTTGAATCTTCCTCTCCTGCAATCGCCTAGAATTGTGCCTGCCTTGAGTAAAATGAGGCTGCAAACTCAAATTTAAAATTTTGCTCACGATAAAGATGTTGGGCTTGCCATTATATGACAATGGGGTAAATGTGAATGTCATCCAAGCTATTTTCATTGTGACTGGAGCACATAAGAACTTTACCAGTTAATTCAGATTGCGACTTCTGGGAGTACCCTGCTGAGGAATTGGCTATCATTTGATAGGTTAAGCTTAAAAGATCTTAACAATTACCTCTCATATTCCCTATGCCTTCTAATATCCCCTCCACCCCCTTTTGTTATGCCAATTATCCTTCGGTAACTCATGCATCTTCCCTACCAATTCTTCCAATTTAACAATATACGTAGAGTTCTACAGAATAGGCCCTTCAAGGCATCGAGTCTGCAATGACCTATCTACAAAAATTCCACTTTCCAGCACTTGACCCATAGCCTTGAATGTTATGAAATTTCAAGGGCTCATCAATATATTTTTTAAAGATTGTGAGGTTTCCCATCTCTAGCACTCTCCCAGTTAAAGAACCAATGAGCCATTTAATAACACTGGCAAATCTCACAGAGAAGAAAATATAGTGAGAAGACATGGCGATGGTAGGACTGCCCTTGGGTAGTGGTACGACATTGTTCCCACCACAGAGGGGAAGATCTGGTCCAATTTTTATACTAGATGCCTAGCTGGTTCAGTTGGTGTAGCTCTATCACCTCTAAATCAGTAGGTTGTCAGATCATACTCCATGCAGTTGATCATATAATCTAAGCGACCGGTGCAGGAGCAATCAAGTACTGCATTGTCATGCGTGCCGTCTCTCAGCTGAACCCTCTTTTGACTGTCCAGATGGATGTAAAGATCTCACGAATATTATATGAAGACAAGTAGAGGCACTGTCTTACTGTCTAAGACCACGCTATCCATTCTGCCGCCAACAAAAATATTGTTGTTTGTGGGACACGTTGCAACTGTATATAAAGCACTGACAACATTTCAAGAATTATTAATTGATTCTAAACCAGTTTGGGATAGCCTAAAGACTTGAAATGAATATGCAGTAAACCTTGCTTTGAAATCCATTTCATTTAACGAGCAGTTACTACAATACCTTTTGTTTTTTATTACGCTGCAGGACATTAATAAAGTCATAAAATCTGAAGTTTAAACTGATGAAGTAGTTTAGTTTATCTGTCATTCTTAAATTAAAATTGAACCATCTGTCGTCACGTTTAAAATTAATTAAATCCCTTTGGAAGCTGGTGGTAAGCCCAATTACACAAAAATTATTCTCTTAATAGCAAAGCAAAGGCATTAAAATAATTAATATTAAAGTAATGAATGATTATGCAGAGTGATGTGTAGACCTGAGGAGAAAGAACACATTCAGGTTGGACAATCATTTTGGGGAGCAGAGGATTAAATAAATATTCTCAGTTTAAGTTGTCTTTCACAGCAAGGACATGGTTACTTCTTAAACATGATTGAATAGCATTGGCAAATGATTCTTCAGAAGAAAATATAGGTTTAGAAGTATGGCTATGGGTATATAACACTGAGTGAATCAGGATAAATTCAACTTTTATTTTGTAACTAACCATAAAATTGTGATTCTTCAGCTCCTTTTAGAAAGGTTATAAACTATATAGCAAATTGGATGTCAAAGTTTATTTTTCATAATTAGAGAAAAACATGCTCAGTTTCCATGACAGATGTACCATTTCTGAGAGTCATAAAGGAAAAAAAATTGCAAAACATAATTGTTCTGTCTTCTTCCAAATATGACACAACCTAATCACTATATTTTTCATGTAATCTCTCCTGTACATTTTAAATTGTACTCCCTGAATTCTGACTGAACTCTGCATCCCCACCCAACCTAAGCGTGTTGGCCCACCCCTCAATCACCCCTACACCTACAATATCTGGAAATAAATTCCAATTGGAACCCATTCTTCTATCTCCTCTCTTTCAATCATCCAATAACCCAAACTCTCTTTCAAATTAAAAATAAAACAAGTCACTTCAGCTTCTTTCAATTTAGTTTAATTGTTGCTCATCATGCAGTTTCCTCTACGCTGAGGAGACCAAACACAAATGGTTGAATGCTTTGCAGAGCATGTCTATTCAGTTCATAAACTCCTATCTCCTGTTGCCTGGCTGTGTATTAGAAATCAGAGAACATTAGTTAATGCATATTTTTCAAGCTGGATTTAGGTTTGTGTTGAAGCTGCTCTGGGATCAGGATTGGGTGCTCGTTTTTCTTGATTTATATCAATGATCTAGATCTTGGAATGCAGAGGAAAAATTCAAAGATCGTGGATGAAAAACTTGAAGAAATTGCAAACTTAGAGAAAGACCGTCCGGAACTTCAAGATTATTAGCAAATTGGTCAAAATAGTTGGCAGATAAGGTTCAATGTGGATAAGTGTGAGGTGATATGTTGGGGTAGAGAGAACACAGAGAGACAGTATAAAGAGCATAACTTTAAAGGGTGTGCAAGAGCAGAGGGACCTAAGTATATATATGTGTATAAGTCATTAAAAATGGCAGGATAAGTGGGGACTGTATAATAAAGTATACTTGTATTCTACAGTTTATTTATGAATAGCAGTATGAACTACAAAGAAAGGGAGATTGCGCTGAATTTATACAAGACATTAGGTAGACCTCAGCTGGAATACGGTGTACAGTTCTGGGTGTTACACTTCAGAAAGGATGAGAATGCATTGAAAAGTGTGTAGAAAAGGTTTATGGAAATAATTCCAGGGATGAGAAGCTTCAGTTATGAGGATAATTTGAAAAATTTGGGACAGTTTTCCTTGGAGAGAAGAGGTCATTTGATTGAAGTTGTCAGAATTATGAGAAGTCTCGACAAAGCAGACAGGGAGAAGCTGTCCCCATTCAAAAGGATCAAGAATAAGAAGGCACAAATTTAAAATGATTGCCAGGTCTGAAATGCACTGCCTCAAAATTTGGTGGAGGCAGTTTCATTTGAGACATTCAGTAGGGCATTGGGTGATTATTTAAAAAGAAATTATACGCAGGGTTATGAGAAAATGACAGGAAAATTTAATGCTTATTTGTCGAGCCAGCGCAGAAACAACGCAGAAACAACGGGCTAAATTAACTTCTTCTGAACTGTAACTATTCTGAGATTCTGTCTTTTCAATTCTCTGCTCCTTTCTGATTTTGACCTCAGCTCCTTTCATCATGAAGCTTAGTGAATGCTTGAGTTACATTATTTCATCTTTTAATTAGGCACTTTACAGCTTCCTGATTCTGCCTATTTACCTTTGCAACTCTTCTGGACCGTTTCTACTATTTAAAATAAATTGTCTCATCTCCTTTTGCTTTGTATCATCGTCTCCCTTACCATTCAATCTTCCCTGCTGTTCCCCTTGCAACAGATCTTCTATTTTAGGAACAAAGGACTTGGGAGTAGGAGTAGGCCATTTGTCCCTTTAAGCCTGCTCTACCATTCAATAAGATCATGGCTGATCTCTTTGTGGTCTCACCTGTTCAAACTTTCTTCACAAGATAAGCCCTTCAACCTGAGAGTGAGTTGAGTCAACCTTCTCTGAAGCAGCTTTGAAAGCAATGATCACTTTTTTCCAATTACAAAAGGTGAAAACTGTACACAGTACTCCAGATGTGGTGTCACTAATTCTGTCCTGTACAACTGCAGCAAAACTTCCCTAATTTCATATTTTATTCCCCTTGCAATAAATGACAACATTCCGTTTGCCTTCCTAAATACTCACTGTACCTGTACACTAATTGTATGTGATTGATGTACCAGAACATTAGATCATACTTGTACTACAGATTCTGTAATTCTCTCCATTCAATCATACACTGTTTTTTTCATTCTTGCTGCCAAAGTGGGCAAGTTCACATTGTTATGACCACAGGTCGGAAATCCACAGTACTGTGGACGTTTTTAACTTGTAATTCCAAAATGTGCTTTTTGTAAGATGGCAGTGTTTGGGCTCCTCAGCCTGGGGCTCATCATTCCATCTGCCTTTTCTCTCCACTCCTTTTCTTCCTGTAAGATGTTTAAAGTGTTTTTTTTCTGATATGAAAATTTACCTTGGAGCAGCTGAGAGTTGGAGCGGAGCAGGCTGGAGGCATGGAGTGGAATTGGGAGGGTTGTTGGACTGGGTTCTGGTGTGGGCGATCAGTGGCTTGCAAGGCTGGTCAGACGACGTTTGAAAGCCCCTGTGCTGAGCTACTGCAATGTAATGTTTATCCTTTTAACTGTATCTTATTTCTAAGTTACACAATGAGTCACTGTAAGGCAATGCAACTTCTTTTTTTATTCCTTTTTTTGTATCTAAGATTTGTACCTAAGATAGCACCATGAGAGGCAACATTGTAAACTTCTCACTGTACTCCTGTACTTCAGTACTTGAGTGCATGTGACAATAAAGGCTATTCTATTCCAAAAGAGCATTGATACAACCAAAAATGGCAATGGATCTAAATTAAGCAGCAGTCTGCAGAGAGAGGGACAGATGGAATGCAACACCTAAAGTGGAAAAAGAAATTTCAAAGAGAATGGACTGTGATCTTGTGACTACAAGGATAATGAGGGGCTATCAAACATCTGCTCAATAGCAAGCCACCCCAACCCTTACGAATTATACCCTGAAATGAAGACAGATTTTATGTTTGTCCCTTTGAACAATACACAAGAACTGGGACTAAAAAGCCAGTTTCAAATCTACTATAGTGAACTTGGGGACTGAATGCTTTCAAGTACACCATCCCGGGTTCAAGTGTAAATGTAAATGTAAATGTAAATGACACAAAGGACCATCTCTTAGTTACCCCTATTTTGTTTCAGATTTCCAGCATCTGAAGTTCTTTATTTTAGTATTACTTCACCACTAAACTGCTGCTTTCTGTCATTTAAGAAATAATGTGAAACAGATGCTGGAAATCTACAAGAAAAACCAAACAGAATGCTAGAGATGTTCAGCAGGTCAGGCAGCATCTGAGGAAAGTTAATGTTTCAGGCCAATCATTTTTTAATCAGAACACGGAAATGTTAAAGTCTAACAGGTTTTAAACAAGTACTTTGCAGAGACAAGGTAGGGTGTGGGAGGAAAAAATGAAATTTAGCTTGTGAAACAGTAAAGCTAGGAGTGTGGAGACAGCAGTAGTTGAAAAGCTACATATGAGGGGACAGAGAACCAGCAGGAATTCAGTACTGTCAAAACCTCCAAATGCATTATGAAAAAACTGAAAGATAATATCACCTAGAAATGGGTAAGTGATTGGTTGTATTTTGCTCACGTAAATTGTGAAAACGAATAGATTGTGCACTGTACTGCTGGGAAACCAGGCAGAGTATTATGGATAACAAGGTGTAGAGCTGGATTAACACAACAGGCCAAGCAGCATCAGAGGAGCAGGAAGGCTGACGTTTCAGGCCTAGACCCTTCATCAGAAATGGGGGAGGGGAAGGGGGTTCTGAAATAAATAGGGAGAGAGGGGGAGGTGGATAGAAGATGGATAAAGGAGAAGATAGGTGGAGAGGAGACAGACAAGTCAAAGAGGCGGGGATGGAGCAAGTAAAGGTGAGTGTAGGTGGGGAGGTAGAGAGAAGATAGGTCAGTCCAGGGAGGACAGACAGGTCAAGGGGCGGGATGAGGTTAGTAGACAGGAGATGGTGGTGGGGCTTGAGGTGGGAGGAGGGAATAGGTGAGAGGAAGAACAGGTTAGGGAGGCGGGGACAAGCTGGGCTGGTTTTGGGATGCAGTGGGGGAGGGGAGATTTTGAACCTTGTCAAATCCACATTGATACCATTGGGCTGCAGGGTTCCCAAGTGGAATATGAGTTGCTGTTCCTGCAGCCTTCGGGTGGCATCGTTGTGGCACTGCAGGAGGCCCAGGATGGACATGTCGTCTGAGGAATGGGAGGGGGGGTTGAAATGGTTCACGACTGGGAGGTGCAGTTGTTTATTGCGAACCGTGCGTCAGTGTTCTGCAAAACGGTCCCCAAGCCTCCACTTGGTTTCCCCGATGTAGAGGCGGCTACAACGGGTACAGCGGATGCAGTATACCACATTAGCAGGTGTGCAGGTGAACATCTGCTTGATGTGGAAAGTCTTCTTGGAGCCTGGGATGGGGGTGAGGGAGGAGGTGTGGGGGCAGGTGTAGCACTTCCTGTGGTTGCAGGGAAAAGTGCCGGGTGTGGTGGGGCTGGAGGTGAGTGTGGAGCGGACAAGGGAGTCACGGAGATAGTGGTCCCTCCAGAAAGCAGACAAGGGTGGGGAGGGAAAAATGTCTTTGGTGGTGGTGTCGGATTGCAGATGGCGGAAGTGTCGGAGGATAATGCATTGGATCCGGAGGTTGGTGGGGTGGTAGGTGAGGATGAGGGGGATTCTTTTTTGATTGTTATTGCGGGGACGGGGTGTGAGGGATGAGTTGTGGGAAATGCGGATGAGGGTGTCAGTGGAGGGGGACTGGTCAGGCCTGCAGGACAGGAAGAAGCGGAGGGCCTTTAGGCCATCTCCATGGGGAATGCAGGTGTATAGGGACTGGACATCGATAGTAAAAATGAGGTGTTGGGGACCGGGGAATTGGAAGTTCTGGAGGAGGTGAAGGGTGTGGGGAGTGAGTTCCTGGACCAAGGGGGAGAAAATGGAGTCGAAATAGGTGGAGATAAGTTCGGTGGGGCAGGAGCAGGCGGAGACAATGGGTCGACCAGGGCAGTCAGGTTTGTGGATTTTGGGAAGGAGATAGAAGCGGGCGGTGCAGGGCTGGGGAACTATGAGGTTGGAGGCTGTGGGTGGGAGGTCACCTGAGGTGCTGAGGTTGTGGATGGTTTGGGAAATGATGGTTTGGTGTTTGGGGGTGGTGGTCATGATCCAGGGGGCGGTAGGAGGAGGTGTCAGAGTATTATGGGGTAGAAATTGGTAGCAGTTGTGAATGTTTTAAGACTTGCAATGAGTCCTAATTTCAGAAACCAAGGTCCTTTACCCCAAGGATACATGGAAGAGGTTAGACTTGAGAATTGGATCAAACTTTTCAAGTGGTCTTCTGTTGCCTAAATCAAGTATTAAGTTTCTTATTCATGACACTGACTTGCCTAGGCCTTTACAGCAATAGCTTCACAATCAGCAAGTGCCAGAGTGGGGTGATAGGAATGATGGGAGTTTTGAAATTGCACCCTGCTAGAGTAGCATAGGCTCCATAAGCCAATATGTCCTTATCATTTTCAGGTGTTTTATTAAAAAAAAGTCTGATTTAATTTCTGCAGGTGATCAAAATCAGGTTGCAATGGTTCAGCTACCTTTATAGACTTTGCCTGCAATCCATTAGCATCTAAAAGTAAATTATGCAGAGTTTAATGACAAGTCTGACCTAAAATGCTGCAATCTGCTTACTGGCACTGCTGGAAGTTAAAGATCATCCCTTGGGAAAAATAAGATTTTAAAGACACAAAACTGAATACATTTGCAGGTGCTCTCTGCCCCTCCATCAACTACCAAGCTAAGGGTTTTTTACACTACAAATGGTAAATTATGTTTAATTTTGGGAACTTTGATACTTTACAGTTAATTGCTTTTTAATTTGAAAAATTCTCAATTGAATCACTCATTCTGAAGTTATATAAATATTTACTCACTCATTCACCTTTTGCTGCATTTCAGAATGGCAGTCTAGCACGTCTAGACCCAGATAACAGTGAAAGTGCACATCAAAGTTTTGACCTTTCAGAATTTTCTTTCACATCACTCAGTATATATTGTCTTGTCATTTCAAGCTGACATTCTTCTCCCCTTTATTAAGTTGCCACTTTCCTCCACTTCCTCATGCAAGCTGCCACTTTTTGATCCCCTACAGTTCAGAGTACTCCCTGCCTCCCAATGCCCCTCAGCTTGTCATAGAACTCTATCACTGCACACCTTCTCCAATAATACTGGTACTGCCATTCTGTGCCCAACACGGTCCCCACTCCCACCAAGAATTCTAGTTTCACCTTCAGTTCTGCTCTTAACTTCTACAATCCATTTCACCCTTCCCTCAAATATGTCACTCTTTTACAACTCCTCTTTTGCCATCAATTTCTCCTCTCTCATTCAGTTTCCATTCATCTTCATCTACTTTCACTGTTGTCAATACCAGTTTTCATTTTTCCTCTCCCTTCCCCAATTATTTCTATCCTGAAATACATTCTAACCCTCTCCTTTGTAATACACTCTGGTGTTTTCCCTCCTCTTGCATTTGATTCTGCTACTATCCTCCTTGCATTCTCTTGCTTTTCCTCTTCTTGTTGTTTGTATCTCTTGCTTTTTCTGTTCCCCTGATTTTACCATCTTCTCATGCCTGTCGTGTTTCCTTTTTCATTCTCCCTTCATTCAAACTCCTGCCCTGCTGTTTATTTTTGTACCACATAATCTGCGCTATGTTGTTTGTCTAATGACTGACAGATGTTATTTCTTTTCATGTGCTCCCAATGCTAACACATTTTTTTCACCTTTCATCGTGCCTTGCACCAACAGATTTCTCAATTAAAAGTAAGCATCTAAAGATGGGTTTCTACTTTTACCAAATCTGGGTAAATAACAAATTTAGTTTTATCACTTCTGTTTAATTAAGCAGCGGAGACGGAGTAGGGATTTTCCTACAGCCTGATCCTAAAATATAGTTAATTTACTTTAGGAAACTGATTTTGTTTTCATTCCATGTTGATCTTGGTTCATTACCTGATTATCAGATAGCCATAGTGCTGCCAGCTCTTTAAGCTTAGTAAAACTGAATGGCAAATTCTTCAACCTAAAAAAGCAAACATTTTATAGATGAGAATTTGTTAGAGTCAGCTCACATTGTTTTATCTTTTGCTTTTCTTAGCTTCAAGAGTCTGATAGTTTAAAAATCATTGTAATCAAACCACTTAAAAGTC
Source organism: Ginglymostoma cirratum (assembly GCA_024137785.1). Taxonomy (NCBI): domain Eukaryota; kingdom Metazoa; phylum Chordata; class Chondrichthyes; order Orectolobiformes; family Ginglymostomatidae; genus Ginglymostoma; species Ginglymostoma cirratum. The sequence continues at coordinate 20,453,956 of JAHRHZ010000057.1, read as the reverse complement.
AGTCTGCCAAACAACTAACATTCCAATGGAGGAGCAAACTACTGCAGATGCTGGAATATTGCTTGTGCAGATTTTAAACTTTAAGTCATAAATACAAACATTTATGTTATTGAATTATTTTACAAAGTACAACAGAACTAATAGTTTCACTGTTTAAAGAGATACTTTTTCAAAGAAATTCAGTTTTCAGCTGATATTCTAAAGGGAAAAAAAACAGTTAAATCAAGTTAAGGTAACTAATTAGACAAGCATATATCACACCAGTACATTTAGGCACCTTCTATCTAACTACATCCTATTTCCTCCGACATTCATTGTTAAAATGTGGCTTAAACCACAAACATCTCCAGTACTCTATTCAACTTTTAAAAAGGCATGTCTGATTGTTGTGGTGAATTGCTTGTCTAATTTTTTTCTCTTTTGCACAAATAACTTAAATCAATCAGTTCAACATCTGTTTATTTTTCAGGTTTTACTTCTCTTTACTCATTCTCAGTGCTAATACACTTTTTCACCCTTGGTCTTGCACGATTAAGTTTTTCAATTAAAGATATGTGTCTGAACGTGGGGAGAAACGAAAATTTGAATGCAAATCTCCTATTTGAGAATTTAACACTCTGGTATTATCACCGTTGGTTAACCTGCTCTTATTAAGAATTTAAGCTGTGATGGTGACTAACTTAATCATTAAGGTGTTTTATGCACTTCTCACCTCATCCGCTCAAGAGGCTCCCCTCTAGTGATACAACTGATAGGCCATCTGCCTCACAGAGAAATCCAGGTTTTGTTGTCTGCGTCATGATTTTATAATAACGGAAATGGATGAGTATTCAGCCTTTCTGCATGATCTCGCAGTTAAAGAGGAGGAGAAGGTGGGTAACTATTATATAGTGCTATGGAAAAGAGGATCATACATTCCATACGTCCCAAAGGAAATAAGTGAATGAAATTGAAATTTTTGACAGTCATAAAGTTATACAGCATGGAAACAGATCCTTCAGTCCAAGTAGTCAATGCCGACATGTTCCCAAAGCAAACTAATCCTATGTGCCTGGCTTTGACCCATATCCCTCCAAACCTTTCCTATTCATGTGCTTATCCAGATGTCTTTTAAATGTTCTAACTGTATCTGCATCCAATCTGGCAGTTTATTCCATGTACGAACCACTTGCTGTGTAAAACAAAAAGTTGCGCCTCGGGTCTTTTTAAAATCTTGCTCCTCGCACCTTAAAAAGGCGCCCCCTAATTTTCAACACCCCCATCCTAGGGAAAAGATCTTTGCTATTCGTCTTCTCTATGCCCCTCATGACTTTATAAATCTCTATGAAGGTCACCCCTCAACCTCCTACACTCCAGTGCAAAAAGTCTCAGACTCCTCTGGCATTGCTGTAAAGAGTAAGTATACCTAGAGCTCCACAGTTTTATCTCCAGGCTGTCAGTGAGTGGTGGGTGTTCTTCTCCATGAGATGGACCTGACACTTAAGATGAAGAAAGCTTGGATGGAGATGGCAGAACTGTATTCATCATAGAATCTCTACAGTGGGGAAACAGGCCCTTTGGCCCAACAAGTCCACACTTAGCCTCAGAGCATCCCACCCAGACCCATCCCCCTATAACCCACCTAATCTACACATCCCTGAACACTATGGGCAATTTAACATGGCCAATCCACCTAGCCTGCACATCTTTGGACTGTGGGAGGAAACCGGAGCACCTGGTAGAAAACCATGCAGACACAGGGAGAACGTGCAAACTCCACATAGACAGTTGGCTGAGAGTGGAGTCAAACCCGGGTCCCTGGCGCTGTGAGGCAGCAGTGCTAACAACTGACCCACCGTGCCGCCCTGTTCTTCCCTGCAGTATCAGATCAGGGTGAATGACCTTCTACATTCCACAAGGGACAGTAATGAAGCCACATGGGAGGCTATGTATTGGATGGGGCTGCCTGGTGTATTTAAGTATAGTGCTGGACAAGGGAAACACAAGTTGGGTCATCACACAAGAAACCTCCAAATCAAGCGCACTGTAGAGTAGGAACTGAGATGCACTTCCTCTTGGTAGGGAATCTGGAATATGGGAACACAAGATAAGCAGCTAATCATTTAGGACTGGCCCAAAGAGAAACGTAGGCATTCAATGAGTTTTGCATTTTTACTGTGCATAAGGTTGTGGACGCTTTGTTGCTGAATATGTTTAAAGCTAGGAATGAGAGCTTTTGGGGTCTCAGGAAATCAAGAGAAATGAAGGGCAAGCAGGAAAATAGAGTTGAAATTGAAGATTTGTCTGAATCTTATTGAACAGAGGTGCAGACGTCATATGGTTTACTCCAGTCCCTGTTTCTTATGCAACAGGAACTAACGTAGTACTAACAGCAGTCTCAGCACTCATAAGGCTGTTGGAGACAAGGGTCAATTGACGTAGAAGGAATCCAGAAGGCGACCATAATACGGTGTAGGAGGGGAAAAGATGTTCATTATCTGACACTGAGAGAAGGGTGGCTGAGTATGATGATGCTGAACCTCAGATGAGATTCTGGAGTCATCCATCAGACAACAAATGCTAGAGGTTCAACTGAAGGTGCATTGAAATCTGATGGAGAAGCCAGAGAGTTTGCGAGCCGTCTCAAGGAAGGTGGAGGAGCACACCTCTCCCCTTGGAACATGTGGCTGCTCAATCAACAGACTGGCAACACTCATGGAGTATTAAAGGCTTTTGGTCTTGTATTCACTCTACCAAGCTCAGACACAGTCAATGACCTCAGCAAGACATTGCCAATGTGAGTTGGACAGGCCACCTGAAATCTTAGCAAGGTTCCAGTTCATCTACAGTGAGCAGGGAGATCTGGTCGAGCCTTGTATTGGTGGATGAATGGCAGTTGTCTGCATCTGGTGGCTCCTCTTAAGGCATTGCTGATGGTGACTGCAGCTCCTATGCCCCTCTGTCAGTTACATTAGTACCTCAGGAGGCCATGGAAGCCACTTTATTGGGTGCCTTTTATTACCAAGCTGGTAATTACAGATGATCTGTACAATCAGCAAGGGAAATCCATGATGATTGACAAAAGTACTTGGCTAACTTATGGGCGCTTTGATTGCAACACAGTTGCTTTGTATTTTTTGGGAAATCTGCATTTTCCCCAAAAATGTCTTAGGTTGGCTGTCCTCATCTGCTGTCATGGCAAAAAATTGGGACATTCAACAAAGCTCCCCTGCAGACAAAGAGCAGTATACTGAAATGTAGGGGTTATGGGCCAGAGTCACCTGGATTGCAACAGGCATTGGTTGCCCTTTGATATAGTTTGAAGCTGTCTCCACACCATTTACCTTAATTATTTGTGTGACTGCTATCCTTGAAAGGCCTTCTACAAAGTGCTCCAAATACTTGGGAGAGAAAGAGGCACAATCAGTGTAATCTGCCAGCAGGGTTGGTGGCACCTCCATAGCCTTCATTGATTTTTAGCCATTTCAGAATTCCCAAGTCTTGTTTGATTGCAGATGTGATGTTGCTGTCTCAGGACAGCTGGACTCCTCTTCTGCCTCTTTCTCCTCAAAGGAGGAGAAACCTTCTATATGATCCCTATTTGGTTCAATATGCACTTCTGTGCTGCTGTCAAACTTCTTCACAGCCTCATTTGACACAGACTCCTGTAAGCTTAGAACCTTTCAAAATCAACAAAGTTTGTGCCAAAGGGCTACATAAGTAATGTAAGTTACAAGCAGAGAGGTGTACTACAGGATGCTGCAACCTTAGCAGTAGACTTCGAACTCCAGCTCTGCGAAGTTGCTGCAGACATTTGCTCACCAGAAAGCATCTATAGTGATTTGGTCTTCCCCATTGCACTAGTATACTGATTATAGAACTGTACATGTCGCCTACAATTTCATTCAAGTGTTGAATTATTTACTGGACTTTTAATTTTTAACTGGGAGTGAACAGGCTTCCAGCTTTTGAATCTACCCACCCACATTAATATCAAAACTACACATTGGGACAACGGAAACACCTCACCAAGTAATCATGTTTTAATGAATCGTTGAATGGTATATTCATCTGCTCCTGTGCTGTATATGAATGCCCAACCCCATTTCTATTCCTGTGGTTGAAGAGTTAATCAATACTCAGTACATAAGTTCCAAAGGTAAACATCCATGAAGTGTGAACCTGGGACTGTGATGGCTGATATCAGTTCGTGGGGTTTAATTTTTAAAAAATCATCTCCAGCTTGGGTAAGTCAAAGCAAACTAAGGGGCATAATGAATACAACATGGTTCTGACTAACAGTAAATCTAAAACGTTTGCAAAGGTCACAAAAATTTGATGTAATGCGGATGATATACACACTCTATCCCCAAGGAATTTATCACTTTTTTAAATTTGTCCCACTCAAGAGCAAATACAAAATGTGTAAATGTGTAAATTTGGAAGTTATGTGAACTGTGAGGGTAATATTGGTTGATGACATAGACAGGGTGGTGGGATGGGTGGACTTGTGGCAGATTGAAGGGAGATTTGACAAAGGTCTGCAAAATCATGACGGGTCTGGAAAGAGCAGATAGGGAGAAACTGCTTGTATTGGCAGTAAAATTAACAACCAGAGAGCTTCAATTTAAGCTGAATGGCCAAAGATACCTAAATTACATGAGGAAAAGCTGTTTTATTGAGTGAGTGATTAGGATTTGAATTGACTAGATGAAATTGTGGAGGAGATAGATTCAACTGTGGTTTTCAAAGGGAAAGTCTGATGCAAGAAATATTTCGGGGCTATGGGTTTTGACTGATTGGCTCTAGTTGAATGTTGGCATGGACATTATAGGCTGAATGGCTTCCATCTGTGCTGTAAGCATTCTATGAGTCTATAATTCTGTGTGTATTGAACATGGATTAAGTTTTAACAATGAAAAAGAAATAAAACACAAGGGTTTCTGAGGCGTCTGGAAATACTGCATTCACCCATTTCTTTTCTATGCCACCAAATTTGTCATTTGCATAAATCTCCCGCATTGAATGTGGCAGTCATTAATTAACCTTAGTGTATTAATGTCCTCAAATCTTAAAAATGCAGGAACATATTCTCAACCTACTAATTAACACGAAGGGTAACTCAGAGGATATCTTCCATTTTTATGTTTTGAGTGGCATGTGAGTTTGGAGTTTAATTTGTGGTTGTTTTTGAGTAACATTACAGCTTACATTTACTTATAAGTTAACCGTGTCACAAGCTTCAGAAGAAATTACAAAAGATGTGAATTGAAGATGTCACCTATGCATTTTCTTTAACAATTAAAACCAACACAATTCGAAGACAATCTTCAGTGTTTAGGTGAATTTATAAGTTCATAGTATAAGCAGATGCAAACCATACAATACACATCTGTCACTGTGCCATACACCTGTGGAGTTACCTTGTGCTTCACACTCACTACCAATTCTTATTTGTTAAAATTCACCAAATACTGGTAAGGTTTGATATGAAGAACTCACCCTTTGGTACATCATGCATTAGGACTATGGGTTGTTGATAGAATTCCACTTTCATATTGCATTGAAACACCATTGTACCATTTATAGGACAGAACTGCTTTTAGGCTGTGTCTAACCAGCACTTCTAATACATAAAATAGAGCAAAAACAATAATAGAGAAATGCAAGATTGAGGAATTTCCAAATTAACAACATCTGAGTTGAGGGCGGTATTATGTTGGGCATGGATTCCTACTCACATAACTCCTGCCCAATTTTCTGCCAGGAAATCTTTGGTAGGCTGTGCATGCCTCTGACTTAAAATGGGTCAGTGTAATTAAATGATGCAGCTGTGATATGATGACATGATGCATCCTATTTTATATTAATACCTCATTCTGTACAATCACATGCATTTAAAAAAATCAATATTACTAAGGGCAACAAACAAAAATTAAATGTCTTGACAGATGCTTCAGAAGAATTTACTGAAATCTTATTTCATAAATGACTTTCATATTGCAATCTATTTAGGGTTTCTTGCGCTAATGCTTTAACTCTGGGAGATAACCCTTGTAATTTTGATGTCAAGCTGTTTAAATACTTTAACACAATGACAAATAGGTGGTTGTTAGTGGCTGATTCTTCGTATCTTCCTGACACGGTAAGGCTATTCAACATCCTGAGTGTCGATACACCAAACACTAGAATTAGCTCTAACTTCTCTGGCCATATCATTCATCTTTTTTGTAAGGCTGGTTTTAACCTGCATCTTAGATTCTGCATATTAGCACTGTAATGTATGACACAGGGTCAGTTAGCTCAGTTGGCTGGATGGCTGGTTTGTGACGTAGAGTGACACTGACAGCATAGGTTTAATTCTCACACCAGCCAAGATTACCCTGAAGGACCCTTCTCCAGAGGCCAGATGACCCTCAGGTTAAAAACCACTACCCGTCATCTCCCTCTATTGGGAGAGCAGCCCTGTCGCCTGGTAAGACTATAGCAATTCTACCTTTAATGCAAGACACTATTCAATTAGTTAACCTTTCTCTATCACTCACACATTTTTCCATATCATGTATTCATTACCTGCAACTGAGAGGGCAGTCTCTGTCAATGCTTTGGAATGTTGGTTCAACACTATTAGCTAGAAGGTGACTGATGTTAACTTGGTAGCTTGACTAACTTAGTTTTTGCTATTCTTGAAACCGCCAACTGTATTAAGAAATACATAGTTAAAGGAACTGAGAACAAGAATGTGTACTCTATGGACAGGGACACATACTGAGCCACGATGTCCTTGAAAAGCTTTATTTTCAAATATATTTTCAACAGCTAGCATTCTAAATTCACAAACTGGCTCCATACAAGTAGTTTGAAAGCTTCTGTCAAGAAAGGGATTATATTAAGGTACTGATATGAGATTTATGAGTGACAGGAGAATGAACTCTCTTTTGATGTCCATATGATATGGGTAGTGGAAATTGCTGTGAAATTATATACACTTCTGATGATTTTGCATATATTTTAATTGATTTTCTATAATGTCAAGATTTTGCATTACCTGTTATCACTTAAATTTAACACTTTCAGTTTCTGCATCTGTCCAATCTCTTCAGGCAACCGTTCCAGTTTGTTTGATCGTAAAGACATGACAGTTACATTTTTACAACTTCCAATCTGTAGTAAAAAGATATCAGCAAGAGATTACATTATTATACTTATATCAATTGCTTTCCGAGTTCTTTTTCCATACATACTACAGAGGATACAAAAATATTTCAGCATTAGCTGTAAATTAGGAAGTGGGAGAGAGGAACTTAGTGAAATTACAACCACAAGCAAAGTGGTATTGAGTAAACTGATGGAGCTGCAGACTAATAAGCATTCAGACCCAGATGGACTTCATTCTAGGGCACCAAGATACGTAGGAAAGTATGTTATGAAGAAGACATAGGAGATTGCAGGTGAACATAGATGGACTGACTGAGTGGGTGAAAATCTGACTGTTGACATTTAATGTGTAAAAACCTTAAGTTGTTTACTTTGCCAGGAAGAATGAAAAAAAAGACAGCATAGTTTACTTGGCAAATGGTTGTGAAATGCAAAAGTGCAGAGGACTTTGGGTCTTCCAGCGGATGAGTCACAAAATGTGCATGTGTAGGTATAAAAGACTAATGATGCTATCTGTTACTGCAAGAGGAATTGAATGAAAAGTAAAATCTGTGAGATTTAGTTACACAAAGCATTAGTGAGACCACATTTCAAATTTTTTTTTCTCTATAGACAGTTATGCAACTTTGAAATTCTCTGCCCAGAAGTCAGTGGAGATAGGGACATTGAATATTTTTAAGGCAAAGGTAGGTAGATTCTTGTTAGCTTACAGAATTGAAGGTTCTCAGAGGTAGATGCAAATTTGAAATTTGGAACAGAAACAGATCTGCTGTAATCTTATTGAATGATGAAGCAGATTTGAGGGCTGAATGGTCTACTTCAGTTCCGATTTTGTATGTTTGTGTATTCACACACATTTTAAAGTAAAACTGCACTGGGGATATCATTTCTTTTTTCCAAATGATCACTGCACTATTTTTATTTTTATTTCTCCATCATTGGCAGCCTTGCTTTCACCTCCTTGGTATTCTCTCCCGAAACTATTCGCCCTTTCAAACCTCACTCTCCTCTTTTAAAAAGACTCCTGAACAGATAGCATCATTAGTCTTTTATACCTACACAAAGCATTAGTGAGACCACATTTGATGATAGTCATTCACAATTACAATTATCCAGATAATATTGCTTTTCATTAATCAGTACCAAATTTAAATTTATGAAAATCAATTATTAATGCTACACCATTTACTTATTGGCATTTACAAACTCAAGGTTGACACAAAATCTTTATTCTAAACTTCATTTTGTACCTGCACTAATAATATAACTCAGGAACCACCCAGTTACTCATCACAGAATTCTTAGATTCTGACCCGATCTTACAGCCACAGTATTTATATGTCTGGTCCAGTTGACTTTCTGGTTAATGGTAACGTCCAGAATGTTGAAAGTGGGGTCTTCAGTGATGGTTGCAGTCTCTCTTGTTGAAGATACTCTTAGCAAAACATTTGTATGGCATGAATATTATTTGCCACTTATCAGCCCAATCCGGAATGTTGTCCAGACCTTATTGCATTTGGATATGAACAGCTTCAATACCTGAGACATCGCAAATAATGCTGAAACACTGCAGGGTCAGTGAACATCCCCACTTTAGACATAATGATGAATGAAGCAAATGAAGATAGTTGGACCTAGGACACTAAAGAAGTCCTGCAGAGATATTCAATGGCTGAGCTGATTGACATCCAACAAGCATAAACATCTTCCTTTGTACTAAGTATGACTCCAACCAGTAGAGAGTTTTCCCTGATTCTCATTGATTTGTTTAGCTAGAGAAACTTGATGCCACATACAGTTAAACGCTGCCTTAATGTCAAGGCAGCCACTCTCACTTGCCCTCTTAGTGCAGCTGTTTTATCCATGTTTGGATCAAGGCTGCTATGAAAATAGGAGCAGAGTGGGTTTTGCAGAGCGGAAACTAAGTGAGAGTGAGCAAGCTACTGTAGAGCAAATGCCATTTAATATCTGATAGCACTGTTGATGATGCCTTCTATCTCTTAGCTGATGATTGAGAGTAGACTGATAGGGCAGAAATTGATTGAGTTGGACTGGTCCTGCATTTTCTGTACAGTATATAGTCAAATTTCCACTTTGCTGGACAAGTACCAGTTTGTCACAATACTGGAACAATAAGCTCCTTAGGAATAATACTTCTAAGTGCACTTCTGAAAATGTTAGGAAATACAGGATGAAAGCATCATTGTAGTTTTCTGTGAAACCTGCACAAAACTGAAAATCTTTTACTAGTGATGCAATGGTAGTGGTCCTACTTTTGAGCCAGGAGGCTTGGAATGTACCATAACACATGTGAATAGGCGAATTAAAAAATACCTACACACTAAAAATTTGATGGAGTGGAAGCTCCTGTATTTATTGAAAATTCTTGGTTGATATGGGGGTGCACAGGCTACGATGTGTGTATTGAATGACATGCTACATCTATGGGGAGCCATCCAAAGATTCAAATGTGGCACTTGTTCAGTTGTCACATTCAATGTTGCGAATCCTAAGAAACAACTGTCATATTCATCTATCAACTGGGAGATCCTGAAAATGTTGCTAGCAGAAGAATGCAGAACTAAAGTAGTTGAGGGTAGTGATCACTTGGACAGTCACTGGTAGTACGAGATCATCAGGTCCAGCACAGAATAAGCTTTCTCAAGGGAGCTCAAGATGTCCGCAACCACCTGACATAACAACAAGCTTCTGGAAGGGCTGCTGTTCTGATAGGTCTGCCTACACAAACTGTGATGAAAGTAATGCCTCCTGTAAACTGCAACCCTCAATTCTCTGTTGTCCATCTGCAGGATGTCCAACAGCAAGTTAATACTGGTGCTGGCTCCTCATCTTTACTCCAGTGCAACCAAATATATTTGATTTAAATGCAAAATTCAGTGTATTGGAGTCAGTTTCCAAAGTGTTCACATTTTTGTTGGTTTTAACCTGCAACTCCACCCAAACCCATGTTCTCTTCAGGTTAAAACTTCCCCGTCAACTTTGTGCATGACAAGCAGACAAACTCATTCCAATGCTAAATATACAGTATCATGGAGGTTGCTGACGTAAGTTCATATTGAGTAGTATCAGCAGGGCCTCTTCTGAAACTTCGATTTTGCTATTACAGAGAAATAACATGCAAAGGCCATGGACATATCGACAGTAAGGGAGGCTAATGGTGTGAAATTCTTCCTAAGATACTACTTCGTACTTCTTCAAAGTCTGTTATATGTGTGAGCTAGCAAAAGCCTGGATTTGTATTATCTGTCTGCAATAACTAATACAGACATATAAAAATAATATGTGCATGCTTGTGATTGTTTACTTATTAATAGAAAAATCAATTATATCACTTTCAGAATTTTTAGCTTTTGATGAGTCGGCCTTAATTTTTTTTCCCCACTTTTGGGAGTAGCGAACCGGGAAGATTCAAACTCCGTAAACAGACTTGAATGAAATGTCCCAACAGTTAGATTTTTGATCCACGGAGGTAGGAATGAGCAAAAGTCTACCCAGGACTATGGAATGAAGTGGGATGCTGCCTGATGCAAAGGTAGGTGGCAGACAGGCTGGTTTCTGTGCTTAAACACCTTGTTTCAGCTATGAGAAAAGAATGAAACAAAAAATCCCTTTGGCCTTCACAACCCTCATACAACTGCCATGTCCTATCCCTGCCAACTCATGCCCTTTACCCACAAACCATGGCTCCTCATCCCTTTAATGCCAGTCTTTGCCCATTTACCCACCCCACATGGACCTTACTGGCCCTATGCCAAATTAGTGCAAACTCATGCCAACCCATGACCCCCACCCTTAACCTTCTGCCCTCACAATCTCCTGCCAACTCACCCAGTAACTGTGGGTAGACCTCAGGAATTATGCTGAGATGAAGGAAGATAAAATTCTTAATGTTTATTGATGAATTCAGCATTCTTCTAAAAATAAACTCTCATTAATAAAACCCATTCACTACCTTTAATATGCTGCAACTACTTATTTCCTTATTATGACAAGGTTTTGTATTCATAGCCCCACTTGGAAGACTTTGTAAGCATTTGGAGATATTAATAAAACTAAACTGACAGGCACCCATTGTGACATAAAAACTGAAAGAACTGTTCTGAGGAAGGGTCACCAGACATGAAATGTTAACTCTGTTTTTTAGATGTTAACTCTGGATGCTGCCAGACTTGCTGAACTTTTCTAGCAACTTGTTTTTGTACCCATTGTGACATGTTAGGTTGTGAAATTAGTCATGTAGCACAAATTGTGTAACAATAACCCTCAGGCTTAAATCAACAGACAGAATGAAATAGCAAAAACTGATTTTGCTTTTACATTGCAAAATGCCTTGATGGCTCAACAGTTCTGATGCTGTTATCCTATTTTATGCATTTTCATTTCAACTGTTAACAATACCAACATGATTGACCTCCCATAAATATCACCTAATGTCACCTAGAGGACACCCTAACTCTCTCCGTGATTTCTCTGGAGTTATCCAAAAAAGGTGCAATAGCTCTCCAAAGAACTCTGGAAACATTAGGCCTTTTCCCAACAGGTTGAAGGCCTATAGCTCATTCTAGTCATGAAAATTGGATTTGAAGGAAGGCAGCTGCACTTAACACGTGCAGCTGTCTCAATGGATCACAAATAAACCTGCCACCTTTGCCTCTCGCACTACCAGAATAAAAATGGTGAGTAGAATTGTGAATTCAGGCTGTGGATCCTACGAAGAATACAAAACAGGAGAGGTCCTTTGCAGGTCTGGGAGAGGGACGCTCTGAGCTGGGGTAGTCTTGATTGTAGTGCCTGGAGATGCCTGCGCATTGCTGCAAGTGTGTGTTTCAGGAGTCGCAGGGAGAAGCGCTTCTGGAGGGTCTCAATGTTCTGAATGTAGATATTGTCACGGTTGGGGCCAAATTGGGAAGGCTTGAATGTGGATTGTAGTCCATTGGGGATGATCTGGTTCCGTAGGCAGGTACTAAGAAAGGTGATGTGGCTATAGTACCTGGTTTGCTTCAGGACGTGGTCGAGCAGTTTCAAGGCCGAAGAGATTATGAGAGAGTTGCAGTGGGAGAGAGATTCCCTGAGGTTTGTCCGGAGGGAGGAGGGTAACTTCTTCA
>JAHRHZ010000057.1:20421520-20441293 GCA_024137785.1 Ginglymostoma cirratum | reverse complement strand
TATCCCCTCCTCCCACCTCAAGCCGCACCCCCATTTCCTATCTACTATCCTCATTCCGCCCCCTTGACCTGTCCGTCCTCCCTGGACTGACCTATCTCCTCCCTACCTCCCCACCTACACTCACCTTTACTGGCTCCACCCCCGCCTCTTTGACCTGTCTGTCTCCTCTCCACCTATCTTCTCCTCTATCCATCTTCTATCCGCCTCCCCCTCTCTCCCTATTTATTTCAGAACCTCCTTCCCCTCCCCCATTTCTGAAGAAGGGTCTGGGCCCGAAACGTCAGCCTTCCTGCTCCTCTGATGCTGCTTGGCCTGCTGCGTTCATCCAGCTCTACACCCATACACATCACTCCAGATGTGGTCTCACCAAGACCCTGTATAGTTGCAGTAAAACCGCGCTATTTTTATATTCCATTCCCATTGCAATGACCAACATTTCATTTGTCTTTGAATTACTTGCTTACCTATTTGTTAACTTTTTCTGATTCATGTACTGGGACACCCAGATCCCTCTGTATCACTGAGTTTTGCAAGGTCTCTCTATTTAAATAGTACACTGCCTTTCCATTCTTTCTGTCAAAGTGGACAAAATCACATTTTGCCACATTATCCTCCATCAACCAAATTTCTGGCTACTCACTTAACCTATCTCTCTAGCTTTGTCTTTTTAGATTAGATAGGTCAAGAGAAAAGTAAAGAGAAAGAAATACTTAGATTTACACAGTACTTTTCCTGCACCCGACATCCCCAAAGGACTTTATAACCAATGAAGTACTTTTGAAGTGTCATCACATGTTGTAAAGTATGAAATGTAGCAGCAAATTTTCACAATAAGCACCATCAGCTTTTTTTGTGATTGATAGATAACATTGACCACACTAGGTTTAACCCCATTCTTTTCTTCAAAGTAGTTCCATGTCAACTTTTATGTCCACCTGAGCTGTCAAGTTGGGTTTTTATTCAACATCTCATTGACAGATGGCTCCTACAACAGTGCAGGTTTCTTTCAGCACCACTTTGGAGCATCAACCTTGGTATGTGCTCAAGGCCTCAGATAGGTCTTCAACCTAGAATCTCAGGATAACAGAGGCAACAGTGCTACAAATTTAGCTAAGGCTGACAATAATGTTATTAGCATTATTAATAACAACAATATTGTAATACCCAGCTTGTTCTTTTTTTTCAAAGCCCAAAGTTTGCAGGAAGACTAAATGAGGTAGAGTTCCCAAGATTTTAGGTATTGGAGAAGAGTGAATAAGAATAAGAGATGATGGAAGGAAGTGTTGAAGTGTTACATAATTCAGCTTTAATTATCTAACAGATTAAGCATCAAGGTATAACATTAATATAAAATACTTCAGGAGTTATGGAATAACAATTCTACTTGGATAGGATATGAATACAAAATTTCTGATCAGTGCCTCTGGCTAATGGCAGGAGAGTAAACAAATCACTGCCTTTATTGAGCATTTTTCACCAAAATAATTTAATAACACTTTCTTGTTAATTTTATTTTAGCTTAGCATTCTTGTCCTACTTCTGAAAACAGAAAACAGGATTTATTTCTCAAAGGTTATTTCTAATTCAATACAAACTTAATAATTATTTATTAAAGTTGTACAGTTATAAAAGGCAACTCACCTCTCTGGGCAGTTCTGTCAAGAAGTTTTCATCTGCTGCGAAGGTTCGGAGGTTATGTAGATATCCAATGGTGTGTGGAAGGGACTCAAGTTCATTACAACTACAGTCAAACTCCTCCAAGACAGAAAGACTGCAATAGAGAGGAAAACATAAACACCTCTTGCAGTCCAATGTTGGCTGCAAAATCCAATCATTGTTGCATGCAATAGCTTAGTGTTTTTGTTTTGGGAACAATCGGCAATCCAAGTTGAACGTAGAATATTTTTCTTCTCAAGATTCTGTTCAAGTGCATTTGCACGTAGCTTAACACAAAATCTTCCATGAATTGGCATAAGCAGGCCAATATTGAGACCATAATTTAAACAAAAAATCTTGGTTTGAAAATATTTTTGACAGTTTTAAGAGTTGTTTTTAGCTTGTCGTGGTTTGACTAATACATTTGAAAAAGGATTTAAAGACAGAAATAAAATAAGTGCATTAAAACATCTGACCTACCACCTCTGAGTAATGCGATTTTAAATAACTGAAAATAACTTAAAATACTGCTCAATATTTACTAGGTAGATTGGGGGTCAACATATAGTTCTGCTGTGAATTTTTAAAAGTTTAAAAGGTTTTAAAAGACATACCAATTAATGTCCTTGTGACCCAAAAACTGCTGGTTCTTATAGCCTCCCCAGAGTTCCACAAATGATCAGTGGAAATCCAGCAGCGATATATAGACCCTGGCAGCATGGACAGTTTGTGGGTCAGGTTAGCTTCAAGTGCAATTCTTTTTGAACAAGCAATTAAGAAAAATCAAGAAACTTGAATTGCATCATATGTAATTTGAACTTGCAATTCTGCGATCCTTTCACTAGTTTAACCAAGATGGAGCAAACTTTGTTTAAATATAGCGGACAAAAATTATATTTAATTTACTTCCCTTGAATTTAAGTCAAGGTTTTCATAGCACAAGAGAACAAATCTGAAGAATTTGGTACACAATTGTTTACCCTAATTGTTTGCAATATTGATGTTGCAAAAGAAAACTTGGAATATGGAAGCCTAGCCATTTTGAATGTTCAATATCATATCCAAGTATTCTTTCCTGGCAGATCATCTTAAAAACAATGGGTATTGGCAATACAGAAAGTGCTGGAAATACTCAGCTGGTCTGACAGCTTGTGGTAAAAATGTAAACATTCTGAGTGGAAAATTACTCTTCAGAACTGGGCTGAAGACGTCCTGTTGAAGAGTCAAATTTGTCTTCAAATATTAACTCTTTCTCTTTCTACAGATGTTTTTAGACCTGCTGGTCATTTACAGCATGTTCTGTTCTTATTTCAGGTTTCAAACATCTGCAATATTCTGATTTTATTGTGTATTAGTAAGACATTTGCCCACAGGGTGCCACAACAGAGCCTGATCTTGTTCTTATCCACTTACCCTCCAATTGCATTGGGTAAAACATTCAGCTGGTTGTCATCTACCTTCAATGTCGTAAGTTTTTTCAATATTCCTTGTGGGTAGAAGAAACAATAAATCAGTAACTTGTAACTGGCAACTTATTAAGCATTTATGTACTTAATTGCTCTTTCTACCAAATTCATAATCAATTTTATCTGTATGTATATACAAACACACGCATAATACATATTTTTATATTGTGTGTGTATATGTATTTTTATACATCCATAATCCATAAATACACAAAAATTATATCACTCATAAAGCAAACCAAGATGTTTGGATCTTACATTGCCCTTTTACATTGCATGTTGGAATAAGCAAGAAGGGCAGCTACACAGTGGAACCTTGTCTCTCCATGGCCTTTGTCAAACATTCAGTTCCACTGCAAGAGGATCTGCAGTTGAAGCTGTTGTTCCTGGCCTCTGATATGATTTTTACTACACAAAGATTATTGCACAGATGTGGTTAATGGTCTCTTTCATTGTTGCTATCAGATTTTCCAGAGTGCTTGGCATGCTTTCAAATAAAAGCATAAAACATATTTAATCATTTCTTTAAAAGCTATCTTGAAGTTCCAATTCTTAGGATAAGCATTAAAAACAAGATTTGAGATACTTGTCCTTCAGTATTTTTGCGCAACACTGTTGAAATAAATCACAGGACACTTACTATTAGGTGTTGGAGACATAGCAGATATTGCCTTTGATGTTTTCTCATTTGGAGAAATATTAGCATCATAAAAAGAGTGTAGGTTATTTCCAATGCTCAATACCCCTTCAGATGTCCTTCCCTCCATCATAAACTTAGAACTGAAAATGTTCATTGAGTATTGCACAATGTCTGGCAATATTTGGGACTCCTCACATACTTGTGATGTAAACTCTGTGATTTATCTATATTTTAATGTCACTTTCTTTCGAGCTTGAATTTGAAGTAGTGGCATGTAGGATTTGCATTGTGTGTCTGAAGGGATTTAATAACTAATTTGTACAGTCATGGTTACTTCTTTGAAAAAAATTCTGAGAGAAGTTTTGGAGACTCATGGGGATTTGTTTACATTGGGAGAGTTTAACAAGTAAACAAAGTAAATGGTTGCGCATTAGACTTTAAGTTCGGAAGAGGTTTTTTAATCAGTAGAAACACCCATAGCTTGAAAAAAATTGGTTTTAGTTTGGTAGGTTTTATAGAAGTCTTGCTAAAACTGGGTGTGTAAAATAGTTGCTTCCGAGAAAGGGAGATAGTTTAAAATTATGGAGAAATAGAGTACCTCAGTGTAAGGAATTTGAAAGTTTCAGAAGCTTCTTTGTTCATTCACGGGATAGCTAGACAGCGTTTCTTACCCATCCCTAATTGCCCAGAGGGCAGTTAAGAGTCAACCACATTGCTGTGGGTCTGGTGTCACATGTAGACCAGACCAGACCAGGTAAGGATGGTAGTTTCCTTCCCTAAAGGACATTAGTGAACCAGATGGATTTTTCCAACAATCAACAATGGATTCACGGTCATTGTTAGACTGTTAACTCCTGACTTTTATTGAGTTCAAATTCCACCATCTGCTGTGGCGGGATTCAAACCTGGGTCCCCGGAACATTGTCTGGGTCTCTGGATTAACAGTCTAGCGATAATACCACTAGGCCATCACCTTCCCTTGGGTAATTAATTAAAACCCAGAAGGGTTATTTGAAGCTGAGAAAAATCGATGCTCAGTTGTATAAATGCTCAAGTAAAGGCAATCAGATTCTCCAAACTGGGAATTGAAGCCACAGTTAAGTCAAACCCTGTGTTTAAGAGTGAAGGGAATTGTCTATGTTGTTGAAGTGTTGTAAAGGAGTGCTGTTAGGATTAATTAACAGGGTTGTAATTTACTGTGTTTTCCAATCTTTAAACTTGAGTTATTTGTAAATAATTTGGTTTACATTGCTTTTCATTTCTTATGCATAATAAACTTTTGTCTTACTGCTAAGACCAAATCTGGAGCATTGTTGTCTCAGGATAAAACTGGACACCTGATCATGGCCCATTTCCTGGACTGGTTTGGGAAGTATTGACTTAATGTGTATTTGCCTCTATATATTTCATTCTGGCTTATTTACCTCAAATTTTGACACACAACTGCCTGCTTGCTGCAGATACACTGTGCTTGCCTCACAAGCTGTGGCACACAGAGTACAAGTGTGAGACTGACTTAGCACACTGCCATACACTAAGATGTGCACCTTCTAGATGGAGGATTTCTTAGCAGTAAGGTCAGCTGCCTGTTTCAATGACTGTGCTAATTGGCGTGGGTAGGCAGGGCAGAGATGTTGACAGCATGCAGATAGGCCCTAAGTAAATGAGTGCTAAGAGAAAAAGTGCGCAGCCCTAAGATGCACTTAGGTCCAGTCTGTGAGATAGGGGTGTGTCCATGTGTAAAGCATCCCCACTGTAGCCTTTCAATGCAAGTTCCTGGTGTGCCTTGCAATGCAAGTCTTATGTTTCTGAGCACACTGTAAGTGAGCAATAGAAGTGCTAGGTTGATCTTGGCAGGTTGGTAGATGCCAATCCAATGTCAGTGGAGGAAGGAGTGTGCGGCTGGTGTCTGTGACTTGTGTCCTGAGATGTTGCAGCCCAGTGTCCAACATGAAGTCCATTTGGAGCAGGCAGTGAGCTGAATCCACCAGGTACCCACTCTTGTTTCTTTGTTGAGTTTTCCCAACGTCAAGCTTGTTTGTCAAGGTTGGTAAAATGGAAATCTGCCTTTTAATGAGGTGAGTTGATGCGTTAACAAGGCACTTAATAAACACTAATTTCTGTAAATTAGCATCTTGCCACTGCCTACCGAGAATATTGCCAACACAAACAGAAATTACTGGAAAAGCTCAGCAGGTCTGGCAGCATCTGTGGAGAGAAATCAGAGTTAACATTTCAGGTTGAGTGACCCTTCCTCAGAATCTCACCACACTGCTTATGAAAAGCATAAAAGATGGAGCAAGCAGGGCTCTTGTAGTGCAGTGCTAGTGCCCCTACCTTTGAACCAGGAGGCCTGGATTCAAGTCCTATCAGCTCCAGCAGTGTGTAATGACATTTTTGAACAAGTTAGTTAGAAAATATCTAAAATGGAGCAAGACTATCTCTTTGTCCTGTTGTCTGATTTTATCACACATCTTGGCACAGCCAAGTTGCTTAGGCCTGTTTTAGATTCTGCCCTGTGTCTCAAAGAGCCTAGACAACGTCATCAGTGTAAAGTCCATGGGGATGCAGCAGACAAGTAGGTAATATTGGGAGAATGCCTGATGGGCAATATTTGTGTATGACAATATACCTTTTGTATCAGCAATAAAATGGTCCCTGCAGCAAAAATATGTATGTGCATGCAAAAAGTTGAAAGATTGTCTATGTGTTCTGCATGCTGTCTCAGTGCAGCAACACCAATGCAAGACTGAATATGAACCAGCCCTGAAAATAGTGCAAAAGCATCTCATAATCCTTGCTTACAAAAGTGGTATGAAACCAACAGATGGCACTGTTTTAATAAATGTTTCCTTTCAGTTTGTGCACCGGAACTGTAGAATAATCTCACCTCAGAAGGAAGCCATTGGGCCCTTTGTGCCTCTGCAAACTCTCTTCCACTTTGGAAAATGATCCGATTATCTTCAGAGACAATGGCTAAATCTACCTCTGTCTTAGCCAATGCATTCCAAATTTAACCATTCATTGGATAAAAAGGGTTTTCATCATTGAACCCTTGTTTCTTTTGACAATCACCTTAGATGAGTGTCCTTGGGTTACAGACAGTTCCACCAGTGGGAAGAATTTCTCTTTATCTACTCTGTCCAGACCTCTCATGATTTAGCCTTAGTTTCTACAGTCTATCTGCATAACTGAAATTTCACATCCTGAAGCCATAATCTTGTGAAAAGTTGTTGCACCTGCTCTAATTTCTTTATATTCTTCATACAGTGTAGTGCCCAGAACTGGATGCAATTCTCCATTTGAGCCAAACCAATGTTTTATGCAGGTTTATCATGATTTCCTTTCTTTCTACTCAATGTCCCTCTAAACGTTTTGGTTCCCTTATGCCATTTCTGAAGGACCACTGTCCCCTTCAATGATTTGTGTCCCCTTTAATGATTTGTGCATATTTACTCTTCCTGCACCTCATACTGAGTTGTACTCTATGCTGTCTCTTCCTGGTAAAATAAAACTAAACAAAGAAAAAAGGGTGCAATGATTTATCTGCCACCTTACAACATTTTGCATTTTCATCTTTACAGCCCACAAAACTTCAAATTTCACTGACATCTCAGTCATTAATTTTTATCAAGAGGAACAAGGGCCCTAACACTTTCTCCTAGGGAACTCCACTGTAAGTTTTATCTCGTTTGAAAAACATTTGTTTACCATTAATCTCTGATGCCCATCACTTACGAATTTCATTTCCATGCTGCTACTGTTTCTTTATTCCATAAGCTCTAACTATACTGATGAGTCAGTTATGTGTGCCTACTTTATGAAATATCTTTTGGAAATCCATATCATTCGCATCTAAAAATGCAAACAAGTTAGTTACATACAATTTACGCTTAACAAATTGTGCTGGTTTTCTATAATTAATTAAATTTTCTTAAATGTCTATTAAGTTTGGTCTGAATCATCATTTCTAAAAGCTTCCCTGGTTTGTAATTGCTGGCCTTATCTGAAGGCATTTGATAAAGTGCCACATAAAAGAGTGTTGCACAAGACAGAAGGTCACTGTACTGTGGGTAATATATTAGCATGGATCGAGGATTGGTTAACACAGAAGGCAGACAGTAAGTTTTAATGGGTCTTTTACATGTTAGAAAGACAAATAGTGGAGTACCACAAAGAGCAGCCGACAGCCTCGATTATTAGAGCGGGCAGTGTGCAATGAATCCAAATTTGCTGAGAATACAAAAATAGATTGGAGGGCGTATTGTGATGAAGACATACAGAATCTGAAAGCGTTGTAGACAGGGTGAGTGGGTAAGCAAAATCTTGACAACTGGAATTTAATGTAGGAAAGTTGTGCACTTTAGTAGGAAGAAACAAAAGGCTGAATACTATTTTAATACAAGGGGCATCACATTTTTGTGCATGAAACACAAAGTTACCATGCAGGTGCAGCTAGTATTTGAAATGACAAATGGAATTTTGGCCTCTATTGCTAGCAGGTTGGAGTTTAAAAATACGGAAGTCTTGTTACAACTGTACAGGGTAGTTCTGAGGCCACATCTGGAGTATCATGCACTGTTTTGGTCCCTATATTTAAGAAAGGATATATTGGCATTGGAGGCAGTTCAAAAGAGATTCACAAGGCTTCCTGGAATGAAGGGCTTGACTTATCGAGAACAGATTAAAAAAAAAGTTAGGGCTTTAATAGATGAATGAAGAATGATCTCTCAAATGTATAAGACTGAGGGGCCTGACAGGGTAGATGTTGAGAAAATATTTTCACTAGTGGGTGAATCTCAAACGGGGGTCATTGTTACAAAATAAGGGAACATTCATTTGCAACTGAGATGCAAAGAAATTTATTCTCTCAGACAGTACTGAATACCTTGAATTCTCTATCCCAGAAAATTGTGGAGGCTAGATCACTGAAAACATCAAAAGATGAGGTCGGAAAATGTTTGATATAAAAGAGATTTGAGGGCTGTGGCAAGCTTGCACGAAAGAAGAGTTGAGGCCTGAGGCAGATCATCCATAATCATGTTGAATTGTGGGGCAGGCTTGAACAGCTGACTGGCCCACTCCTGTTCCTATTCCTTATATTACAGCTTTCTTTGAGTAAGAGTGTTTTGAATATTTCCAATTCTCCAGTCCTCTGTCACCATCACTCTATTGAAGGAAGAATGGAAAAACTTCTAAATCATAACCACTAGTTGGTGACCTGTAGAATATTTCAAACAATGTCATTGTACCTTTATTATTTCTTAAGTTGAACTAAATAGATTCTGTCCTTGAACCCTCTGGGACAAGCTCTGTCTCCATCATTGTAATATCCTCCTGAATCTAATGTATCCCCTAGAACTCTGACTGATTTTCTTGTCCCTAATGATGAGTGGTGTGTTGACGGTTGCAGCTGTTTCAGTGACATTCAACTTGAAACCACCTTACCATAGTCAGAGAACAAATTTGTTGCCAAACAGAGACCTAGGGGTGCAGGTGCATGGTTCCTTGAAAATGGAGTTGCAGGTAGACAGGGTGATGAAGGAAGTGTTTGATGCGCTTGCCTTCATTGGACAGAACATTGAGTATAGGAGTTGGGACGTCATGTTGCAGCTGTACAGGACACTGGTGAGACCACTTTTGGAATACTGTGTACAATTCTGGTTACCCTTCTATAGAAAGGATGTTGTTAAACCTGAGAGGGTGCAGGAAAGATTTACAAGGATGTTGCCAGGACTGGAGGGTTTGAATTATAGGGAGGCTGGGGCTATTCTTCCTGGAGTGGAGGTTGAAACGTGACTTTAAAGAGGTTTATAAAATCATGACAGGCATGGATAGGGTGAATAGCCAAGGTATTTTTCCTCGGGTTTGGGAGTCCAAAACTAGAGACCATAAGTTTAAAATGAGAGGGGAAAGATTTAAGAGGGACTTGAGGGATAATTTTTTTTTGCAGAGGTGGTGCGTGCATGGAATGAGCTGCCAGAGAAAGCAGTGGAGGTGGGTACAATTACAACATTTGAAAAGCATCTAGATGGGTATACGAACAGGAAGGGTTTAGAGGGGTACGGGCCAAATGTTGACAAATGGACTAGCTCACATTAGGATGTCCGTTTGGAGTGGATGAGTCAGACCAAAGGGACTGTTTCCATGCCAAATGGCTCTATGACTCTTTTTGCCTTTTACCAATCTATGTGTATTTATCTGCTGAGCCACTAGGTGAACCTCCAGGGATTGCTTTAGTGCACTCTTTGAGCAATATTTAATGCAGGACTGCCAAATGGAGAGTCAGCAGAGGCCCTCCACCTCTTCATTTGAGGAAGGAATTAAGTTATTCTTAGAGCACTTAAATGGACAGTGGTGGGCCTTTCCTGGATTCAAGGACCATAGAAGTAGAAATCCCACTGGGCGAGGCAGTGGTAGCTGCCAGAGAGAAATCTAGGTTACTGAGGGATGCAGGTCACAGCTAACTGAGGGCAGGATATTTTTGGATTCAGCTACCAATGGGAGGGCTGGCTCTGAACAAGCCTTTCTTCCCAATGCTGGATTCCTTGATCACACCCTTCTCAGGATATTTTGCTTCTGACAGGATGACTAGCCTACTCATTGCTGGCTGAACGAAAGCAGCAGCACGATGAAGCCCTTAAGTGTGCATTCAGTGCCCATTGGCACTGGGCAGGAACTCCTCCTCACTCAGTTAAATGGCCCCACCTCAAGTCACCTGATGGATGGGCATTAAATTCTGTCCTTCAATTCAAGCTGCACTACTAAAAATACATACCTGAGTTAATTCATGCCATTTTGCCATAACTCAGAAGCACAAAGTCTTATATTACTTAACATCCTTTCAAAATCATCCACCAATATTTTGAACTTTAAATTGTATCTGCATTATTAGTCATTCTCTATTCCTTTTTTTTTAGGATAACAGTCATGGTTAAATTAATAAAAAGAAAATGGTAACATTGTTCCTACCTATGGTGTCGGGCAGCTGTTGCAGCAGATTGGATGAAAGCAGGAGGTCCTCCAGGCCTTCGCATCCAGAAATATCTGACTCAATCGTTTCTATTCTATTCTTTGACATATCCAAGTATGTCAGATGTTTCAACTTTGCTAGAGGCTGAGAAAGTTAAAAAAAATCAATATATAATATGTTTAATTATTTTTCATTATATTCTCGCCTTTCTTTCCCTCTTTGTAAAGACTCAATTTTCCGGTATCTGGATCCTGGCTTCCGGTACCTCAAACAAATGCCAATATTTGAATATGCACTTAGACAGCAAATACCAATATGCTACACTTGACACTACTCATGCATGAAACATGCCATTGTATAGTGTGAGCTATTTGTCTGTCTAGCTCAATGACACTGAGGCTATTTACAGAATTTTTGTTGCTCTTTCTCCTCCTGTTTCTAAACAGTTGAGACTTTAGCTTATTCAATACAATGCTGCCTGTATCCTACATTGAATCAAATTTCACTCACACCTCATTCCAGTTCTTGTTGAACAATACTAATAACACCACACTTAAGGAATAAAATTTTAAAGGTATGGTTAGTCAACCCGTTCAGACATGTTAGGACACACCTCTGGAGAGTGGGAGTTGAACCTAGGCCTTCTGGGTCAGGGACATTACCATGTGGCACACGAGTCCCCTCCCTCAGGGGAAACTGGAACTAGTTGCACCGTTCCTAGGGCTGTCCTGAATGGAACTAGCAAAACTGTCACTGACCTGGGATAATTTCTACAACGTTCTGAATTGATTGTTTGATGTTTAGCATAATCTGATCAGTTTTTCTTTGTCCATTATTGATTTTATAGTAATTGGTTGCTAATTGTATTTAGGTGCTGGACACTTACTGGACCACCTGCTCCAGAGGTGAGTAATAACATCTCTGAATAGGTTGATTAGAAAATACTGACAGTGCTGTTCCCCAGGGGTTAGTATTGCACTAAGGGGCTCTTGTGACATGGTAGTAGTGTCTCTACCTCTGAGCCAGGACACCCAGGTTCAAGTCCCATCTGCTCCAGAAGTGTTTCATTACATATCTGATCTGGTTGATTAAAAATATCTATAATTTGCTCCACCACAAACACATGACAAGATGATGAACATATCCAGCTCTAGAAATGTATAATAACATGCCAGAGTAGGTTGATTAAAAATATCTGTGTTATAGATATATAGCTCAAAGTTAGGGCTCGTGGTCACCAGTAGTTTCCTACCTCTGGGCTTGGAGGTCCAGCTTCAAATCCCACCTATTGTGGAGGTGTGTCATAACATGTTGACTTAAATTAAATGAATTATAAATTTAAAAGAGTTCTTGTTGATTTGAAGTACATGATGAGCTTTATATGTCTTTAAATAAAAAGATGTAGGATCAGTAATCCAGAACCCTGAGAAGGGATAGATTTAAAATGGACCTGACGGGCAAAGGGTGACGTATATATGGAATGAGCAGTCAGAGGGAGTGGTTGAGGTGGGTGTAATTCTAACATTTAAAAAAACATTTGAACAAATACATGAATAGGAAAGGTTTGGAGGAATATGGGACAAATGCAGGAAAATGGGATTAGTTGTTTAGGCAACCTGATCTGCACGGACGAGTTGGACTGAAGGGTCTGTTTCCGTGCTGTATGACTCTATGACCCAGTTAATGTTCTGGGACACGGATTCAAATGTCATTATGCCCAATAGTAATAACTGGATTCAATAAAAATGTCAAATGTGGCAACATGATTGTTGATTGCTCTAAACACCCACTTGTTTCATTAATGACCTTAAGGGAAGGAAATTTGCCACCCATGACTGGTCTGATCTACATGTGACTCTAGATCCACAATAATGTGATTGACTGTTAACAGCCTTTAGGGCAATTAGGGATGGGCAATAAAGAGGTGGCCAGCTAGTGACATCCTCGTCCCTTAACAAATAAAACAAAAAGATTCCCACCTGACTGTTGACCATCTAGCTTCCCATCCTGGTTCCCATGTCAGCCAATTAGTTGAATGGTTCTTTAGCCTCAGCTACTGTATTTCCCCTTGAAATCTGCAGGATTTACCCCTTTCCACAAGAAATAACCTCTTGACTCCTCTGTCCATACATACACTATTGCATCTTCAACCTTCCTTTGCTCTCCAGTTCCCTTTTAATGTGTTGTACCTCTCAAATACATATCCATCTTTCCTGGAAGAAAATGTTTGAACCCCTCCAATCAAATGTCTAAGTCTATCACAGTACTGAAATGCCTCTTATCAGAATCACACGTGACATGTCAATGTTTGACTTTCATACATTATCTTTCCTGATCTCTCTTCAGCCTTTGATACTGTTGACCACATCATCAGCCCCCAACTCCTCTCCGGCCTTGTCTACTGCATGGGACTGCTCTGGCCTAATTCCATTCTTATTTGTCAAATTATAAACATTGGAACATAGAAAATAGGAGCAGGTGTAAGGCATCTAGTCTTCCCTGCCTGCCCTGCCATTCAATATGATCATGGCTGATTATCCAACATTCATGTCCTACCATTTCCCCGTATCCTTTGATCCCTTTAGCCCCAGAAACTAGAGTCATAAAGTCATAGTGATGTACAGCATGGAAACACACCCTTCGGTCCAACTTGTCCATGCTGACCAGATTTCCTAAATAAATCTAGTTCAATTTGCAAGCATTTGGCCCTATCTCTCTAAACCCTTCCTATTCACATACTCATCCAAATGCCTTTTAAATGTTGTAATTGTACCAGCCTCCAGCACTTCCTCTAACAGCTCATTCCACACATGCATCACTCTCTACATGAAAATGTTGCCCCTTAAATACACTTTAAATCATTCTCCTCTCACATTAAATCTCCGTCCTCTAGTTTTGGACTCCTCCAATCTGGGGAAAAGGCCTTGTCTATATACCCTATCCATGCCCCTCATGATTTAATAAACCTCTATAAGGTCGCCCCTTAGCCTCTCATGCTCTAGGGAAAACAGTCCCAGCCTTTTCAGCCTCTCCCTATAGCTCAAACCCTCCAACCTTGGCAACATCCTTGTAAATCTTTTCTGAACCCTTTCAAGTTTCACAACATTCCTTCCTATAGTAGCGAGACCAGAATTGCATGCAGTATTCTAACAGTGGCCTAACCAATGTCCTGTACAGCCATAACATGACCTCCCAACTCCTATACTCAATGCACTGACCAATGAAGGAACACATACCAAACACTTTCTTCACTGTCCTATCTAGCTGTGACTCCACTTTCAAGGAACTATGAACCTACACTCCAAGGTGTCTTTGTTCAGCAACACTCCCCAGGACCTTAACATTAAGTGTATAACTCCTGCCCTGATTTGCCTTTCTAAAATGTAGTACCTCTCACTTATCACATAGATTAACCTCCAACCGGCACTCTTCAGCCATTGGCCCATCTGATCAAGATCTCGTTGTCCTCTGAGGTAACCTTTGCTGTTCACTACACCTTCAGTTTTGGCGTCATCTGCAAAATTAGTGACCTCCTATGTTCACATCCAAATCATTTATATAAATGATGAAAGGCAGTGGACCCAGCACCGATCCTTGTGGCACACCACTGGTCACAGGCCTTCAGTTTGAAAAGCAACCCTTCACTATCAGCCTCTGTCTTCTGCCTTTGAGCCAGTTCTGTATCCAAGTAGCTAGTTCTCCCTCTATTCCATGTGATCTAACCTTGCAAACAGTCTGCTATGCGGAATCTTGTTGAAGGTCTTACAGAAGTCCATATAGATCACATCCACCACTCTGCCTTCATCAACCCTCTTTGTTACATCTTCAAAAAACTCAATCAAGTTAGTGAGACACGATTTCCATGCACAAAGCCATGTTGATGATCCCTAATCAGTCCTTGCCCTTCCAAATACATGTAAACCTTGACCCTCAGGATTCTCTCCAACAACTTGCCTACCACCAATCTCAGGCTCACCAGTATATAGTTCTCTGGCTTTTCCTTAACACCTTTCTCACAATGTTGGTCAACCTCCAGTCTTCCGCTACCTCACCTGTGGCTAACTATATTGAACTCCTTAAAAACATCCCATGTTTTGCCTCAACCACTTTCCGTGGCAGAAAATTCCACAGGCTGACACACTCTGATGAAGAAATTTCTCCTCATCTCAGTCCTAAACAGCTTATCTCATATCCTTGGACTGTCATCCCTTATTCTGGACTCCCCAGTCATCGGGAACCAACTTCCTGTGTTCACCGTGTCTAGTCCTGTTAGAATTTTATAGGTGTCTATGAGATAGCCCATCATTCTTCTAGACCCCAGTGAATACAGTCCTAACCGGTGTAGTCTCTCTTCGTATGTCAGTCCAGCCCTCGCAAAACAAAACCAAAAGTTGCTGGAAAAGCTCAGCAGGTCTGGCAGCATCTATCAAGAAAGAAATCAGAGTTAACGTTTCAGGTCCAGTGACTCTTCCTCAGAACACCGCACATGAAACGTTAACACTTATTTTCACAGATGCTGCAAGATCTGCTGATCTTTTCTAGCAACTTCTGTTGTTGTTCCTGATTTACAGCATCCGCAGTTCTTTCAGTTTTTATTCTGCCTTCCCAAAAATCAGTCTGGCAAACCTATGTTGCACGTCCACAGTGAAACATCTTTTCTCTGAAAAGGAGGCCAAAAATACACACAATGCTTCAGGTGTGACCTCACCTCGTCACTATACAATTGCAACTAGACATCCCTGCTTCTGCACTCAAATTCCCTTGCTATTATGGCCAGCACAACCTTTGCTTTCTTCATCGTCTGCTGCAGCTGCAGCCTTAATTTCATCAACTGATGTTTAAGGATACCTAGGCTTTGCTGCACACCCTCTTTCATAACTTATTGCCAATCAGATAATAATCTGACTTCCTGTTTCTGATAACAAAGTGGATTGCCTGACCTTTATCCACATTATAATTCATGTGCCATGCAACTGCCTACTCAGGCAACTTGTCCAAATCATACTGAAGCTTCTATGCATCCTCCTCACAGCTTCCCTCTCATCCAGCTTTGTGTTTTCTGAAGACTTGGAAATACTACATTTGGTAATACATATTGTGAATAGCAGGGATTTATTCCATGTACTCCCCCACAAGTCACTGCCTTCCACTCAGGAAAAGATCCATTTATTCCTATTGTTTGTTTCCTATCTGCGAACCAGTTCTCTACCTGCGTCAGTACACTACTCCAATCACAAGCGCTTTAATTTAGCCAGGGAGTGACTTCTAATGGCCTCTCTTCATGGTCTTACATTGGTAACTCTGGTGTTCCCCTCTGTGTCCCTCTCCTAAGGATCTATCCTTGCCCCCTTCCTCTTCCTATTACTCATCTATCTGTTGTCCCTTTGTGACAACATCTGAAAACACAGGCAGTGTTTAATGGAGGCGAAGAGGCTCTTGCCTGCCAGGTGGAGAGCTGGTGAGAGCTCTGCCTCATCTCTTTTCAAAAAAGTCCAATGAATTAAGTGCCAAACAATTTTCCTGGCATTTCCTGTAAGAACATAATGACCTTTAAGAAATAATTTTTTTAGGATAGTACAGAACTTTCATCAAATTAATTGGAACATCAGGAATGTTTTCTCTCTGGAAATGGATAGACAATTCTAAGCCATCAGAGGCCACAGCAAGATGGAGGTAAAAGTCAAAGATTGTACTACCAGATCTGCGATCACTAGGCTCCACAGATATTCCTGACTTGACCTTAGGGAATCCTGTGACTCCATGTATTCCTTTATGCAAGTGTTTGGAAAAAGGTCATTGTACAACCTCCTGCACAGTGATAATCAAAATGCTGACATTCAGCTAGATGGTGGATAGGGTGTGGGGATGATCATCCAGGCACCTTGGCTAACCATTCTGTATTTATTATTGGGAAAAATTCAAACAAGTGATTAACAAATAAACTATGTTAACATGTACTTGGAGATAGGGCAATCCTCATCTTCAGATAGAAAATGGACAAAGGAAGATGAAGGAAGACTGGAATAAGAGTTCTCAGCACTTTGGCTGGACAGCAGAAATGCTGCTATCACAAGTTACTAATATCAACATGCTTAGTGCCAACTATTTGTTCATCCTCTGGTATCAGTGAAATGTTTTCAACTGTGATAGCTTGTGGATTTTTCCTATCTGTCTGTCTGGCTATGGTATTATATCTAAACTCTTGCTTTGTAATAGCCTTAAGAAACAACTTTAAATGACAATATGGACTCTTTGTCACTAGTCTTTCCTGAAGGTGATTGGGTGCTTCCCAAATCTAAAACCTTATTTTTCACTGTCTGACTCTGCACTTGTTTCAGGTCATCTATTTCTATTTCTAGACTTGATGATTTTAACTTCTTCAAGATGAGCTTCCCACTTTCTGACTTCTGTGAACCTCAGTCATTCAAAGGTCTGTTGTACATACACAAGTACCATCTGTCCATCAGTCAAATGCTCATTGATCTACACTTGTATCTAATAAGATGTGTCTTAACTTTGAAATTCTTATCCTTGTTTCAAATCCCTCCCTGGTCTTGACCTTCCCCATCATAACTCTATGACCTCTGTAACCTTCTGAACAATAACCCTCTGAGAGCCCTACATTTCTCCAATTCTGATCTCTTGAGCATCCCTGATCTTAATAACTTTACAATTAACACTCATGTCTTCACAGTAGTTAAGGCTCCAATCTTTATATTTCTTTCTTAAACATCTCAGGTCCTCTTTTATCCTTCCTTCTTTACAATGTTCTTTAATACCTATCTCCTTGATCAATCGTTTGCCATCTGCCCTCATATTTCCTAATGTGGCTTATCATCAAATTGTATTCAATAATGTTTGTGTGGATCAATTTGGGATGTTTTACTCCATTGAAGGTGCTATATAAATAGATGTGTTGTTTTTTTTCTAGTCTGTGTAACTTGTTAACAAACCCTTAATTTTACCAAGTAAGCTTAGTTGTAAACTCAAGTTGAAAAGTGCAGATTTTTTTACCATGCAAAATAGATCAGGTTTTAGAACAGAATGTAGACTGCTGGAGCAGCTTGGGACAGTGTAAGGCCTGCTGGAATGTGCAAGAGACAGTGACTAGGACAGGAGCAGGTCAATGTAGTAGCTGAGCGTAACATCAAATGCGATATACTCTAGTTTGCCTTCAATATATTGAAGCAAAATTCAATATGAGTTGATCTAATAGACCAAGAGGAGGACAAAATATCAATACCTCAAAGTTTCATATCTCAGGAGTGAGCTATGTATTCTTTTTGGTTTTATTTTGCGCTCCGCAAAGTCGGTATTAAGAATTAATGACTGACCACTAACAATGCTTTGGATTGCCCAGGTTTACAGCCTTTTTCACATCTTTTTTTGGATGGATCACCTTTGTCAGTTTTGTTACAAAGTGCTATCATCAAGCGTTCCTGGAACACCAACAGAATGACAGGAAGGTAAGTGAAACCTCCTCTTCTTTTAAGCATTATTTGATAAAAGTACATCTGGCTGTATCAATATAATATTTTCATGTTGTACAATTGTCATTTATGTGCTTTGTCACTGTGAGATTATCAATTTAACTTTGATGCAAACCGAATAATGTTTTATGGTGTCAGACGAAATTGGGACTTCAAACACATTTTGTGAGGAACTCTTAGCACAAACAGAAAAAGGAGGAGGTTGTCACCCTCACAAATTAAGCTTGATCTGAGCCCAAAATTCTAGTATTGGCCAAACATTTAATCATTCTTTACTTAAGCAATTACTGGATGACTTTAATGGAATTTCACAGACAAGTATCTGTTCTGAATATCCCAAGTTGTTTCAACACTTCCATCCTGATGCACTTCAGCACAAAAATGCTCCACAAATTTGAGCAAGGGAGATGGAAGAAAAGCTAAAATAAAGTATTTGGCTTTTGGGAAAATTAGCTGCCAGAGTGAAATGTAAAACATTTTCACTGTGAACTAAATGAAATACAGTTTGCTGTACACTTTGAAATGAGAACTCATCAACAGAAAATAGCAGTGTTTCATTTGATTAAATTATTACTTCTAACAATAAAATGTAAATACATATTAAAGGGATGCTGTCTATGAAAACCTTTTGCTGAACCTTTTATTCACTTCGTTGCAAGCATTAGTTTGATCATTCTTAGTCATAATAAAGAGAATTGCTCTTTCCCTGTCAATGCGTTTACCATGACAACCATGATACATGGATTTCTGTCTTGTTTCCAAATATGTATAAAAGAGATTGTTCGTCTTTTCAATTGTTTAGAAGAGATTATTTAATACTATTCCAGAAACAGCCAGAATTCCCAGGCATTGCTGCATTTAACCCAGATTGTTGAAGGGATTGTGAAAACAGTCAGGAATTTTGTTTTGGAACAAAAACAAAGTTTCCGGAAAAGCTCAGCAGGTCTGGCAACATCTGTGAAGGAAGAAACAGAATTAACGTTTCGGGTTTTGTGACCCTTCCTCAGAAAGGTCTTTTGTTCTGAGGAAGGGTCACCAGACCCAAAACATTAACTCTGTCTTTTCCTTCACAGATGCTGCTGGACCTGCTGGGCTTTTCCAGCAACTTTGTTTTTGTTCCTGACTTACAGCATCCGCAGTTCTTTCAGTTTTTATTTCGTTCGGGAAGGCTGCAGAAAAAAAATGAGGGGGTATTTTGAATCCAGTGTCATGAAGTAATTGAGGTGTAGTGGGATTTGCATACAGCACCTTAACTGAAAAGAAGAAAAACTTGCATTCTATTGTGCCTTTCATGACAGCTGGAAGGCTCAAAGCACTTTACAGCCAGTGAAGTGCTTCAAGTGCAGTTACTGATGTAATATAGGAAATATGGCAGCTAATTTATAGGTAGCAAATGTTAGCTTGGCAGAATTTTCATGCTATTTTCATATCCATATAAATGTAAGTGATTTCCAAGGTATTTCCAACTGAGTTAGTAGGAACTGCAGATGCGGGAGAATCTGAGATAACAAGGTGTAGAGCTGGATGAACACAGCAGGCCAAGCAGCA
>JAHRHZ010000057.1:20378351-20421120 GCA_024137785.1 Ginglymostoma cirratum | reverse complement strand
GGAGGTGTAGGGGCAGGTGTAGCACTAGGTTGCAGGGAAAAGTGCCGGGTGTGGTGGGGCTGGAGGGGAGTGTGGAGCGGACAAGGGAGTCACGGAGAGAGTGGTCCCTCCGGAAGGCAGAAAGGGTGTGGAGGGAAAAATGTCTTTGGTGGTGGGGTCGGAGATTGCAGATGGCGGAAGTTTCAGAGGATGATGCGTTGGATCCGGAGGTTGGTGGGGTGGTACGTGAGGACTAGGGGGATTCTGTTTTGGTTTTTATTGCAGGGAGGGGGTGTGAGGGATGAGTTGCGGGAAACGCGGTCGAGGGCGTTTGTGACCACTGAGGAGGGGCAAGTTGCGGTCCTTGAAAAACGAGGACATCTGAGATGTACTGGAGGGGAATGCCTCATCCTGGGAGCAGATGTGGCAGAGGTGAAGGAATTGGGAATAGGGGATGGCATTTTTGCAGGAAGGTGGGTGGGAGGAGGTGTATTCTAGGTAGCAGTGGGAGTCGGTGGGCTTGAAATGGATATCGTTTTCTAGGTGGTTGCCGGAGATGGAGACAGAGAGGTCCAGGAAGGAGAGAGAGGTATCAGAGATGGTCCAGGTGAACTTAAGGTTGGGGTGGAAGGTGTTGGTGAAGTGGATGAACTGTCCGAGCTCCTCGTGGGAGCACAAGGCAGCGCCGATACAGTCATCAATGTAACGGAGGAAGAGGTGGGGTTTAGGGCCAGTGTAGGTACGGAAGAGGGATTGTTCCACGTAACCTACAAAGAGGCAAGCATAGCTTGGGCCCATGTGGGTACCCATGGCCACCCCCTTTGTCTGTAGGAAGTGGGAGGAATTGAAAGAGAAGTTGTTGAGGGTGAGGATGAGTTCGGCTAAGTGGACGAGGGTGTCAGTGGAGGGGGACTGGTCAGGCCTGCGGGACAGGAAGAAGCGGAGGGCCTTTAGGCCATCTGTATGGGGAATGTAGGAGTATATGGACTGGACATCCATGGTAAATATGAGGTGTTGGGGACCGGGGAATTAGAAGTTCTGGAGGAGGTGGAGTGCGTAGGTGGTGTCACAGACGTAGGGAGGGAGTTCCTGGACCAAGGGGGAGAAAATGGAGTCCAGATAGGTGGAGATAAGCTCGGTGGGGCAGGAGCAAGCGGAGATAATGGGTCGACCAGGGCAGTCAGGTTTGTGGATTTTGGGAAGAAGACAGAAGCGGAGATAGAAGGAGATAGAAGTCCTCCCTGGACTGACCTATCTCCTCCCTACCTCCCCATCTACACTCACCTTTACTGGCTCCATCCCTGCCTCTTTGACCGGTCTGTCTCCTCTCCACCTATCTTCTCCCCTATCCATCTTCTATCCGCCTCCCCCTCTCTCCCTATTTATTTCAGAACGCCCTTGCCCTCCCCCATTTCTGAAGAAGGGTCTAGGCCCGAAACATCAGCTTTCCTGCTCCTCTGAAACTGCTTGGCCAGAAGTGTTGGACAGACTGTTTGTACTTCCAGTTGACAAGACTCCAGGACTGGATGAGATGCATCCAAGGATATTGACAGAAGCAAGAGTAGAAATGCCAAAGGCACCAGCCTTAATTTTTCATCTTCCCTAGACTTAAGGGAGGTTTCAGAGCATTGGACAACTGCAAATATTATGAGATAACAAGGTGTAGAGCTGGATGAACACAGCAGGCCAAGCAGCATCAGAGGAGCAGGAAAGCTGACGTTTCCGGTCTGGACCCTTCTTCAGAGCCCCCTTCCCCTCCCCCATTTCTGAAGAAGGGTCCAGACCCGAAACGTCAGCTTTCCTGCTCCTCTGATGCTGCTTGGCCTGCTGTGTTCATCCCGCTCTACACCTTGTTATGTTAGATTCTCTAGCATCGGCAGTTCCTACTATCTCTGCAAATATTATCACCCTGTTTCAATAAAGGTTGTAAGGATAGGCTCAGTAATTGCAGACCACTGAGTTTAACTTTAGTGGTGGGGAAACTTCTAGAAACAATCATTTTGAATAGAATAATTAGTCACATGGAGAAAGGTAGGTTGAGGCACAACCAGCATGGATTTCTAAAGGGGTAATCATGTTTGACTGATTGGAGTTTTTGAAGAGGTAACAGAAAGCATTCATTGAAGTTAATGCCACTGATGTGGTGTATGTGGATTTTCAAAAAGCATTTAATATGATGCCATATAACAAATTTGTGAGAAAAGTTACAGCTGACAGAATAAAAGGCACACAAATGTGGATACAAAACTGTCTGAGTAATAGGAAACAGAGAGTAATGATCAATGGATATTTTTCAGGCTGGAGAATGGTTTGTACCAGAGTTCCTGAAGGCTTGGGATAGGAACCCTTGTTTATCCTGATATATAATAATGATCCAGATCTGGATGTGCAGGGAATAACTTAAAAGTTTATGAATTATACAAAACTTGGGAAGCATTGTGAACTGTGAGGAGGACTGCATAGAACTCCAAAAAAGACATGGAGCAGTTGATGAAGTGTGCAGACAAACAGCAGATGAAAGCAATTCAGAGATGTGGAAAAGGCATGTTGGTGGAAGAATATGGACAGACATGTTTTTGCTACCAAAGTGTATAACTTTGAATCGGGGGTCGATGTTTCTATTCAAATAATCAATGTTAAACGGTACAAGGAAAGGCAGAAAAATGACATAATGTTAGAATACTAATTTGGAGATGCAGTGCAGACTGGATGGGCCAAATATTTAATATAATAAATTGAAAGCTTGGACTCAAAACTACACAGCAATGCCAACATCTTAGTAACCATTTGTTGTCTACCTTAGCTCAGGTGCCAGCTCTCTCTTTTTGAAGATAAACTTGCTCCCCTTTGTTCAACAGAAACATGCATGAACAACAATTACAGTATTTTCCTGATATTCTGCCCCCATTCACCCCCAGCAGCAATTAATTATGTGGCTGAATTATCTCTGGGGTTACTGAGATCCTGTGTTTAATGCACCCGTACGAGGGAGTGTCTGTGACATAGAGAAAAAAAAATCCAAGCTCCAAATTTCTAACTCCAACTGGAAATTTAGCACTTGGGAATTTGTTTCCCATAATCATAGAGTCTGACAGCGTGGAGACAGGCCTTTTGATCCAAACTGGTCCTTGCTGACCACACTAACCCCATTTCCCTGCATTTGGCCTATATCCTTCTTCAACCTTTCCTCTCCATGTATTCATCCAAATGTCTTTTACATGTTGTTAATGTACCCTCCTCAATCACTTTCACTGGTAGCTCATTCCATATGCGTACCACCCTCTGTGTAAAAAAGTTGCTCCTCAGGTTTCCATGTATTCTTTTCCCTCTTACATTAAACTGATGTCCTCTAGTCCTCCATTCCCCAACCCTGGGAAAAAGACTGAGTTCGTTCACCCTATCTATAGCTTTCATGATCTTATACAATTCTATAAGATCTCCCCCTCAGTGTCCTACACGCTAAAGAAAAAAGTCCTAGCTTGTCCAACCTCTCCCTATAACTCAGTCCCTTGAGTCCTGGCAACATCCTCGTAAATTTCTTCTGCACTCTTTCCAGTTTAATAACATCCTTCCTATAACAAGGTGACCAAAACTGAACACAATACTCCAAGTGCGGCCTCACCAACGTCCTGTATTGCAACGTAACTTCCCAACTTCTATACTCAAGTGCCAACAAAAACAGAAATTGCTGGAAAAGCTCAGCAGGTCTGGCAGCATCTGTGAAGAAAAAAAGATTTAACGTTTCGGGTCCGGTGACCCTTCCTCAGAACTGCCATTGCGATTGAGCTCCAAGTAAGATTGATGACAACCTTGTGTGTACGGTGGCATAATGCATTGTGTAATCACCGAAGTATTAAATAATTAGCAAACACCAACAAAACATTTGTAGTGCAATTAGCATATTTATTACAACAGTACTTCTTAAAATCCCCATCTCATGCCATTTCATCCTCCCCATGACATCTGTCATATGCCATATCCATTCATTCATTTTATTATTCCTCACATGATCCCATCTATCCCACCCCTTCTTCCTATGCTCCCCCCTCTCTATTCAAAAGATGGTCTCACATCCCCAATTCAGTATGACCCAAGCACATCACCCCACCCCTTTCCTTTGCTTTCCTACTCCCCATATCCTTCCCCCTCAAATAAACTAAGATTTTATAAACTAATTGCTGAGAAGAGAAGGTGATAGAATTCTGATATTGTGTAGATTCTTACCCCGGGCAATGTCTGTATTGAGTTATTATCCATCCACAGTTCCTTCAGGCTCTGTAGCTGTTCCAGGACTTCAGGCTGAAGAAATAAACAACTGTGTAAAGCTATTAGTCCATTTGTACTGAGATCAGCATACAGATCGAATCAATACAGCTGGCTGCCACACTGACCTTATCACAACCTAATATAGATTGTTTCATTTCCAAGGTAATTGGGATGCTGCTTGCCCTGTAAATATGCCTCCGAATTGGGGGCAATTAAATTAATATGAAAATTTTCTGTATGCATCCTCTGTTGTCCAAACCAATACACTTTTAAATTTTCCAACCTTTTCACTTGACCTTCGATGATTGCACGTTCAGCTATACTGTTCCAAACCTCTCAAATTTCACATGTTGGTATCTCCAGTTGGCACTCCCTCTGTGTCTGCACAGATTTGCTCAAGCCACCACCTTTTGATGGTGCTTTTTGAAACACAGGAATTAGGAGCAGGAGTAGGCCATTTACTTGCTAAGCCTTATTTTTAAGAAAAGGATCCTTAAATATGTCAATGGAAAAAAACTAATGGTCAAGATTTTGCTTTTAGAAACTTTTTCTGCAATGATCAACAAAATAAGCATAATTCAAATATTCATGGAGAGAGAAACAGAGGTAGTTTTGAGACTCCAACATCTTTTTTAGAATTGAAGAAAAAAAACTGATGAGCCCATTGAAGCCACCAAACAGGACTACTTGCACGCCAAACAACGAAAGCAGCAAGTGATAGACAGAGCTAAGTGATCCCACAACCAATGGATCAGATCTAAGCTCTGCAGTCCTGCCACATCTAGTTGTGAGTGGTGGTGGACAATTAAACAACTCACTGGACGAGGAGGCTCCACAAATATCCCCATCCTCGACGACGGAAGAGCCCAGCACATCAGTGCAAAAGACAAGACTGAAGCATTCGCAGCAATCTTCAGCCAGAAGTGCCGAGTGGATGATCCATCTCGGCCTCCTCCAGTGGTCTCCAGCATTACAGATACCAGTCCTCAGCCAATTCGATTCACTCCATGTGATATCGAGAAACGGTTGGAGACACTGGATACTGCAAAGACTACTGGCCCTAACAACATTCCGGCAATAGTACTGAAGACTTGTGCTCCAGACTTGCTACTCCCCTAGCCAAGCTGTTCCAGTACAGTTACAACACTGGTATTTACCTGAAAGTGTGGAAAATTGCCCAAGTATGTCCTGTACACAAAAAGCAGGACAAATCCAACACAGCCAATTACCGCCCCATCAGTCTACTCTTGATCATCAGTAAAGTGATGGGAGGTGTCATCAACAGTGCTATCAAGCAGCATCTGCTCAGCAATAACCTGCTCAGTGACAGCCAGTTTGGGTTCCACTGGGAGCACTCAGCTCCTGACCTCATTACAGCCTTGATTCAAACATGGACAAAAGAGCTGAATTCCAGAGGTGAGGTGATAGTGACAGCCCTTAATATCAAGGCTGCATTCAACAGAATGTGGCATCAAGGAGCCCTGGCAAAACTGGAATCAATGGGTATCAGGCGGCAAATGCTCCCGTGGTTGGAGTCATACCTGACACATAGGAAGATGGTTGTGGTTGTGGGAGATCAATCATCTCATCTCTGCAGGAGTTCCTCAGGGTAGTGTACTAGGTCCAACCATCTTCAGCTGTTTCATCAATGACCTTTCCTCCATCATAAGGTCAGAAGTGGGGTGTTCACCGATGATTAAATAATGTTTAGCACCATTCCTGACTCCTCAGATACTGAAGCAGTCCATGTTCACATGCAACAAGATCCAGACAATATCCAGGCTTGAGCTGACAAGTGGCAAGTGACATTCACGTCACACAAATGCCAGGCTCTGGCCATCATCAATAAGAGACAATCTAATCACCATCCCTTGACATTAAATGATCTTACCATCACTGAATATCCCACTATCAACATCCTGGGGGGTTACCATTGACCAGAAACTCAATTGGACTCACCACATTAACAGAGTGGCTACAAGAGCAGGCCAGAATCTGGGGATACTGCTCCTGACTTCTCAAAGCCTGTATACCATCTACAAGGCACAAGTCAGGAGTGTGATGGAATATTCCCCACTTGCCTGAATGAGTGCAGCCCCAACAACACTCAAGAAGCTTGACATCATCCAGGAAAAAGCAGCCCGCTTGATTGGCACTCCATCCACAAGCATTCACTCCCTCCACCACCGATGCTCAGTGGCAGCAGTGTGTACTATCTGCAAGATGCACTGCAGAAGTTCACCAAAGATCCTCAGACAGCACCTCCAAACCCACGACCACTTCCATCTAGAAGGACAAGGCAGCAGATATATGGGAAGACCAACACCTCCAAGTTCCTTTCCAAGTCACTCACCATCCTGACTTGGAAATATATCGCCGTTCCTTCACTGTCGCTGGGTTAAAATCCTGGAATTCCCTCCCTAATAATGTTGTGGGTCAACCCACAGCAAGTGGACTGCAGTGGTTCAAGAAGTCAGCTCGCCACCACCTTCTCAAGGGCAACTAGGGACGGGTAAGAAATGTTGGCCAGCCAGTGATCCCCACATCCCGCAAATGAATAGAAAAAAAAATTCTGAAGTGTCAGATCGGTCTTGAAACACTGTTTCTCTCTCCACAGATGCTGCTAGAGCTGTTGAGTTTCTCCAGCATTTTGTTTTCATTTCAGATTTCTAGCATCCACAATATTTCACTTTTATAATTAAAACACTATTTGGAAGAGTTAAAAAAAACTTAAATTCAATAGAACCATGGTCCAAATGTTTCAGTCTCTGGATCACAGGACACCAAACCAGTAAATATATTTCACTTTAATCAATATTACGAACAATACTGGCAAATAAATGGCATCAAACAGCCAAGCAGACCCAAATTTCCTCCCAGATTTCCATGCCAGGTGAAATCTTCAATGGCCTTCAACTATTGCATTCCATTTGAATTTTCTACATATGATTAACACCAACAAGGGGAGAATCAATAAATCCCATCTGCCTCCCGTCACATCCCAGAGATTTCTCTATTTGATCTCAAGTAAACCTTATGATACAGCCTAGTTGACTCTTATAAAATTGTTCTTTTCACTAAGAGATTTGCTTCTTCCCCTTGTCCCATTTTCTATGATAGAAAATAATGTTTTTCTGGGAAAGGTTTATTTCTTCTTCCTCAAGATCTGCCTTTATTTTCCACTCTGAGATGCAGCAAAACACCAGCTACAATTCAACATCCTCATTTCCATCCCGTTCTGATGAAATGTTAACTGCTTTCTCCTCACAGATGCTGCCAGACCTGTTGATTTTCACCAGCAATTTTTGCTTTAGTTTCAGATCTCCAGCATTCATACTTCTTTGTTTTATTTTATTCCAATTAATTGTCTGTCTGCTGTTTCTTTGGGTTACTCATATTTTCAGAGGAATGTGAACCACATAAGAACAACTCATAAGTCTAAAGATAACATTGTCAAGAACAACTTTAACTTCATCTCTCAGAAGTCAAAATAGTTTCAATTTGGATCTATAAGGACTTCCAGTAAAAGAAAATACAGACATTGTGCAAAGTGCAATTTTCATTACAACAAGGTTTCTTCAATAAAACAAAGCACTGCAGATACAAAAAAACAGAAATTGCTGTTTCTGAAGGAGGGATTCTGGACATGAAAAGACAACTCTCTCTTCTCGCCACAGATGCTTCCAAACCTGCTGAGCTTCTCTAGCAATTTCTGTTTTTGTTTAAGGCTTCTTCAAATCCATAATTTCTACCACCCACGAGAACAAGAGGGGCAGACACATTGACATGCAAGTTTGCCTCCAATTCACATCATCCCAGTTTAGGAATACATTGCAACTCCTTCAATGTCAGTGAGTCAAAATCTTGGATCTCTCTTCCTAATAGCATTGTTGGAGTATCTTCACCAGATAGACTGAAGTGCCTCAAGAATGCACATAACCAACACCTTCTCCAGGTCAAACAGAGATGGGGAAATTGAGTTCAATTACGTGATCCATTATTTTCTCAGTTAAGTTTATCTAGCAACAATGGCCAGGAATCCATTAATTAACAATTAATTGCGTCAACTACATTGCATTGTATTTTACTGCCTTAATCTATAATCCTTACTCTAGTTGCTAAATTCATCTTTGTTGCATTATTCAGGACTCTATCAGAAACACAGAATCATAGAAATTGGAAGGAGTAGGCTAGTTGGCCCTTAAGCCTGCTCTGCCATTCATTATGATCATGGCTGATCATCCAACTCAGTCCCATGTTCCCACTTTCTCCCATACCCTTTGATCCCTTTAGCCCTAAGAGTTATATCTAACACCTTTTGTAAAAATTCAGTGTTTTGGCCTCAACCATGTTCTGTGGCAGAGATTTCCACAGGCTCACTACTTTCTTTCATATATATCCTAACTAAGTTTCTCCCGAAGCTTTCTAAGCTTGGATGAACACTCTCCACTCCTGAATTCAGGGAGTGTTATGCTGCATTCAATTTGCATTTCTGGTGGTGAGTTGCCTTCTTGAACTGCTGCTATCCATGTACTGTAGGTAGATGGAAGATGTTCTTAGGGATGGATTTCCAGTATTTTGATCCAATGACACTGAAGGAATAGAAAAATATTGTCAAGTTAATTAACAAGTGACTTGGAGGGGAAATGCATGTTGTGCTGTTCCTATGTATCTTGCATTGATACATACTTGAGACAATTTCATTTTGATGCATAGGCTGGAATATAATGCCAGCCATGTGAGTCATTACCACACCCCCAACCATGCCGCTATTTGGAGGTATTGTCTTCCTCAGTGGTACAGTTAAAACAGGGGGAAGAACTGCTAAAGTTCCTACAGTGTATTATGTAGATGATACACAGCAGCATCATGACATGCCGGTGATGGGGGAGTTGCTTGAATCTTCTTGGGTTCTTGAGCCTTGGAGATAATAGAACAAGTCATTGATCATTAAATGCCCTACTTCTGCTTTTGCAGCAGCCTCTAGTTAAGTTTCTCGCCAGTAGTTATGCCCAAAACAGGCTAATGAATTCAGCAATTGGAATGGTATTGACTCTTAGAGCTGAACAATGTGCTAAAAAGTTAGTACAAAAGCAATTCCTGCAGATACTGGAAACCTGAAATAAAAACAGGAAATACTTGGAAATACGGGTCTGGAAACAGCGCACATATATAAATGGAAACAGAACTTGTTTAAGTGTAGAACAATAGGTAATTGAATAACTAAAAATATTTACAGAAAACAAATGTATGTAAAGAAATTTTAAAAAGATTTAGGCATGATACAAAGTTTTTACAATGGGACAAGTTAGCCGAATGAAATGCATACAAAATGGGTGACATGGAGAAGGATCCAGTGGCCCAAGAAAAATATTTTCACAGCAAGAGTGCAGCCAGAAAAGTGATTGAATACCCTTCCTTTCAAAGCACCTCCCAATTTCTATTTTCCCAAACCTGGAAAAGACAACATGCCCATTTAGGTCTGAATCCCCCCATCCTGTTTGGAGTCCTTATTTCTGATCCAGATCAACCTAGTCATTGCCCACATATCTTTGGTTTCTATTTCTCAGGCGAACTTCTGGGCCAGGAGGCTTCCCAACCAAAGGAGTACAGATGAGTTCAGGAATCCAAATGGTCAGCAGCACAGTGGATTGGCATTGAAAACACACACAAATGGCTTTTCAACAGTCGGTGCCATATTTTGTGGCTTACAGGTCCTTAAGACACTTTGACTGCTACTGAGAAGGTAAATGAGAAAGGGAGTAAGGTGGCACATGGGTGGCAGGTTAGTTTGACAAGTGGGTGTGGGGACAAGGTGCCAGGTAGGTGAGGAGGTAGGGTGCCAAGTGGGTGGTGGGTACAGGTGCTGGGTGGGTGTGGGAGTAAGGTGCAAGTAGGTAAGTGAGGGTTTAGAGTGGGTGAGGAGTCAGTAGAGGGATCGGGGCTAATGGGGCTGTGAGGGCAGCTTGGGTCAGTGGGTGGCGGTGGGATCAGTGAGGTAGGAACTGGTGTAGGGGGAAGTCAGGAGGCAGAGTTGATGTGTGGTCATGTCCAAGGGCTGACAGGTTGGGGTTTCAGGTCTGGGCAGCAGGTGTAATGTCCAGAGGGAATTTGAAATTTTGTAAAAGGTTTCTACATTTTCTGCGAAGAGGTTTCGCTCATCCTTACGCGGTCAGGGAATAGATAGGGCTAGGGTCGATGGGGTGGTCAGGTCCAAGATAGGGTATTGATGCCCAAGAAGGGGTGGAGAGTGTAGACAATAGGATCAGTTGAGAATTAGGGGTGTTGAGCTTTACAGTTAGCCAGGAAAAGTTAGTGGAATTAAAATCTTGGCTAACTATTTTAAGATTTTAATTCCACTAACTTTTCCTGGCTAACTATTAAGGTAAGTGAATCAAAATCATCTTAAGTCTCTGACTCTATCGCAGAGTTGTGGACATTTTCAGAGAGCTCCAGATGTCAGGTTTCAACTTCCTGGTCAATTCTTTCAAAGTCAGCTACATTGGGAAATCTGCACTGTCCTGACATTGAACAACTGCCTACATTGCTGCAGCAACTATCATCCTGTTGGAAAAGTCTGGGCCATGGTCACTACCACCACTGTTAGAAAGAACATAGGAACTACAATTAATATTGACTTAAATAACTTGAAATGTTAAGATCAAAGTCTGCAAAGTGTCCAGAGGAAAGGCAGCAATATTCAAATTATTCTGTTTGTTTTATCTGATGCATTCAATCATCGTATCCTTTGTTCTCCTCTCCGTTCGTCCCTTCCCTTCCTCTTCTCCCATTTACACTTTTAGTTCTTTTTTCTCTAATCTGAAATATCTTTCCATTCCGTAGAATGGTCCCACATTCTTAACTTCTTTCTTTCCTCTGATCTGCTGAACTTTTTCTCTTGTTTTTTGCTCTTGAAGCTGATTTTGGTGCCTTTTGTCACATAAGCCTGTGTGGCAGCCTGGTTAGT
The DNA here is from genome assembly GCA_024137785.1 of Ginglymostoma cirratum. Classification (NCBI taxonomy): domain Eukaryota; kingdom Metazoa; phylum Chordata; class Chondrichthyes; order Orectolobiformes; family Ginglymostomatidae; genus Ginglymostoma; species Ginglymostoma cirratum. The sequence continues at coordinate 20,409,908 of JAHRHZ010000057.1, read as the reverse complement.
ACTGCATTTGTGTCCCCTAGTATCAGCAGGATGCAGTGTCATAAAGGACAGGAGCTGTACAAACTGAGTCACTGGTACAGTTATTCAGGCATTTAGTCAGACTGACATAGTTAATGGATATCTAACAATGACAAGGCAAAATACAGAAGGGAGATAGAAGGCTTGGTGAAGTGGTGCAATGAAAACAATCTCTCTCTCAATGTTGGCAAACTAAAGAACTAATCATTGACTTCAGAAAGAAGGGAGGAAAACATGCCCCCATCTACATCAATGGAACTGAGGTTCAGAGAGTGGACAGCATCAAGTTTCTTGGAGTGACGATAACTGACAACCTGTTCTGGACTTCCCACATAGATGCGATGGTCAAGAGGACACAACAACGCCTCTTGTTCCTCAGATGGCTCAGGAAATTTGGCATTTCTATAAGGACCCTCACCAACTTCTACAGATACACTACCGAAAGCATACTGTCTGGGTGCACAATGGCCTGGTATGGCAAATGCTCTGCCCAGGACTATAGGAAACTGCAGAAGGTGGTGTGCACAACACAGACCATCAGGCAAGTGGGGAGTATGTTATCACACTCCTGAGTTATGCCTGTAGATGTGGACAGGCTTTGAGAAGTCAGGAGGTGAGTTACTCGCTGCAGTATTCCTAGCCTCTGACCTGCTCTTGTAGCCACTGTGTTCATGTGGTGAGAGATAAAAGGTACTGCAGATGCTGGAGAATCCGAGATAACAAGGCGTGGGGCTGGATGAACACAGCAGGCCAAGCAGCATCATAGGAGCAGGAAAACTTGACGTTTCGGGCCTAGACCCTTCATCAGAAATGGGGGAGGGGAAGAGGGTTCTGAAATAAATAGGGAGCAAGGGGGAGGCGGATAGAGGATGGATAGAGGAGAGGATAGGTGGAGAGGAGGCAGACAGGTTGAAGAGGCGGGGATGGAGCCAGTAAAGGTGAGTGTAGGTGGGGGGGTAGAGAGGAGATAGATCAGTCCAGGGAGAACGGACAGGTCAAGGGGGCAGGATGATGTTAGTAGATAGGAGATAGGAGTACGGCTTGAGGTGGGAGGAGGGGATAGGTGAGACGAAGGACAGGTTAGGGAGGCGGGGACGAGCTGGGCTGGATTTGGGATGCGGTCGGGGGAGGGGAGATTTTGAAGCTTGTGAAATCCACATTGATACCATTGGGCTGCAGGGTTCCCAGGCTGAATATGACTTGTTGTTCCTGCAGCCTTCGGGTGGCATCACTGTGGCATTGCAGGAGGCCCAGGATGGACATGTCGTCTGAGGAATGGGAGGGGGAGTTGAAATGGTTCGTGACTGGGAGGTGCAGTTGTTTGTTGCGAACTGAGCACAGGTGTTCTGCAAAGCGGTCCCCAAGCCTCCGCTTGGTTTCCCCTGATGTAGAGGAAGCCACAACAGGTACAGCGGATGCAGTATACCAAGTCTAGTTGAGTTTCTGGTCAATGATGACTTCCAGGATGTTGATAGTGGGGAATTCAGCAATGGCAAATGAAGTGAAACTCTTAATGCAAAGGCACGTAGAGTATAAAAATAGCAAGGCTCGCTACAGTGGTCCAGGGGTTTGCTGAGAACCCACCTAAAGATTTTTGTATTGTTTTGGTCTCCATCTACGTCAGGAAGAATATACAGTATTGGTGATGATTTAAGAGATTAGTTACCTTGATTCCAGGATGAAGAGGTTGTTTTAAGAGGAAAAGTGGAACAGGTTGGAGTAACTCTTTGGAATTTAGAAGAATGAGGGATGGAACTTACAATACAAGATTCTTGGGCAGCAATCAAACAAAACAGGGAATTTGCTATACAAGGGAGAGTGTGAGTGTGTATGCACATGCACATAAGTATGGAGGACAGTTAGCAAAATGGTGCTCCTCATTAATGGACTTGAAAGATTTGGCGTGGGCCTACACCTACAATCACAGGCTGCCTCTCCCCTGCATGCTGCCAATAGGCTCACTAATGAACCTATTAATACCTGTCATTGGAAGAGCAGTCACCAGTTAGATGGTGACAGTCAGGTAGACTGCTTTTTGTTCGGGACTGAGGTGAGGTCACCATGCATTTTGCTTCATTGGAGAGGTTGGGAGTGGGCTGTTGGGTTCTTGCCGGGGCCATGCCTAGAGTCAGTACGGGTATTTTTGTCTACAGCTCCCTGACATACTGAGTGAGTCTAGCCCAAAGGCAAGTGCACCCTTTGCAGCTTAACCTCCCACAGGCAGTGGATGGCAGGCACAGCAACAGTCAACGCCCAACACCTCTAGAGTTTTCCAAGAGGCGACTGTTGGGAAGCCTGTATGTGGTTCCTCTTTCACCTAGGTTCTTGCATTGCCCTGTTTCCTTGTGAAGATGAACTTTGAGTAAGCTGAAGGTCACTTGACTCCTTGTTGCCTTGTGCTTGTGGCTAAGCACCAATAGGTGGAGCAATTGCATATATTTAGCAAATTCAGAGTGATAGAACTGGAGTACCATGGCAGCAACCAACCTGCACATGGAGGGAACCAGACGCTTATGTGCCTGAGGCAGCAGGGTCCCATCCATTTCACTGAAGTCCTGCAGCCTTTGTGTCATGATGCCCAGCACACCAACAAACGTGTGTGCTGCTCCTGTGCCTGCTTGTGTATTTGCATGAAGTCCCTGGTTGCCAACACTGTGGAGTCCTCTCCTGCCTGGTGCTGAACAGGTGCCTCATATGTCTGGCACTGCTCCCAGTGCAAGCAACCTGGGCGTTTCTTCCTCAACCAGTGCAGTTGTCACCGTCAGATGCTACTGACTCTATTCTAGCTAATGTTATCTCCAAGCTGGTGATGTTTTTTACTTGGAGATTTCTGCAACTCACAGGAGTGTTCCCAGTCTTCACAGGGCCAAGATCCTCTCTTTGTGGGGGAAAGGAAATGAATATCTGGCACTCTGTCACCTATCCTGGCCCTGTTATAGGCAATTTACTTCTGAAATGAGAGAGAGGTGAGGGATCGAGTGAGATTAACCTGGGTAGCACAGTTGTTCATGCTGGTGCAGTTTAGGAAAAGGTGGTGAGGTGTTCCAAGTAAGTGAATAGGCAGCACAGAGGCCAATTAGGGTTAGTAATGTGGGGAACTGCAGGGTAAGAGCAAGCAAGGGAATATGCCGCATGCCGAAGTGACAGTGGTAGAGCATGAGCCATGGTGGGAGGTATGTGCTATCGCAGAGATAGTGTGTGTGAGGCAGCAGAGAGAAATGGTGGAGTGGAGAAGGTCATGCACCTTCTGCCTGTACTGCTGGACATACTTCTGGACTGTGAAGGTTGCACTGACCAAGGTGGCAATCTCTGACCAGGTTGGCAGAGTCTGATGGTGCAGCCTCCCTGGCAGTCCTCTGAGAATTGGACAGCCTCCTCTGGCCCATCGTGTCCATCAGGACCTCCAAGTGCCTGTTCATAAAGTGGGTGCCAAATTCTCCTCCTCTGCCTCACCTGGGGTGAATGTCTGCAACTGTACAGGGCAGCTTTGGACTGCCAGAGCTTGACCAGGTACACAATGGCATTTTAAATATTATGTCAGCGTGTTGATATATGTTTAATGGAAGATTTAAGGAAACACTGGATGAGATAGTTGTCACAGGATTGTGGCAGCTAGTTAATGTGACAAGTTTCAGACAACTGCATGAGAAAACTTGCTCAGCCTTGCAAACAGACAGCCTCCATAAGAGTCACTAAAAATGACATTTTGCCAAAAGACAGTAAGATTCAGCCCAACATTTCCCCTTATGGGGGAACACAGCACTTGGGGAAACTGTTTCCAAGTAAAGGGTCTCTCTTCTAAGACAAAGTTGAACATGAAATTCTTTTCTCAGAAGGTCATGGACATTTGGAGTTCTCTGACAGAGTAATTGAGCCTTGGTCATTGAACATATTCAAGGATGTGTTTGACAGATGTTTTGATCTACAAAGGAGTGGAGTGTTATGGAGGGCAGCCAGGAAGATGGATTTAAAGCTATAATCAGGTCAGCCATAATTTGTTGAATGGTGGATCAGACTCAAGAGCACAAATGGCCTACTTCTATTTTGAAAGGTCTCATGTTCATTAATGGAGAGGGATAAAGGCAAGGTTGAGGTCATTACCACTTTAGAAGTGATTAGGCACTGGGTCATTGCAATAGCTTGCTTGTCTAATGCCAGATGAAGGGGACGACTGCATCTGGAAAAGGGTCCTGCTCCATCTTATATAGAGGCCATCAAGTCTCATGCAGCTGCGGCATGCCCAACAAAGGTGGCATCAAAAGGCTATAGTAAACAGTCAAGGGTCACACATGATGTTCTATCAGGAGCAGAGTCTACAGGAACAGCGAAACTAAAGGACATGATGGAAAACCAGTGCAGAATAGGACTGAAACTCTTCTTGCAGTGTGTCACAGATATCTGTGCCATGTCAGTCGGAAAGTCACTACTCATTCCACTCATAGCCACAACCTAAGGGTAGTGCTGGTAGGATAAAGTGTTACCAATCACAAATATCTTTGATAAAAACAAAGAACTGTGGATGCTGGAGATCTGAAACAAAGAAAAACAAAAATGTTTCTGGAGAAACTCAGCAGGTCAGGCAGCATCTGTGGAGAGAAAATAGAGTTAACATTTTGAGTCCAGTGGGCAGTTCTGAAGAAGGGTCACTGGACTCGAAACGTTAAACCCTAATTACCTTTGCTCTGATTGACTATCTCAGCCATCTCAGTGGGCAGTTAAGAGTCAACCACATTGCTGTGGGTCTGCAGTCACCTGATGGGATGGCAGATTTCCTTCCCTAAAGGGTGGAAATTAGTGAATGTTAGTGACATCAGAAGGACATTAGTGAATCAGATGGGCTTTTACAACAATGACAGTTTTGTGATCACCATCATTAATACAAGCTTTATAATCCAGTCATGTTAACTGAAATCAAGCTTCACTTGCTATTGTGGTGGGATTTGAACCTATGCTTTGACAGCAATAGTTTGGATGTTGATATCACTGGGGCAATGACATTACCTCTATAGCACCATCTCCCCAAAGTCAATACAGTAAAGATCATTATGACTAAATTTCCTCTCAGTTGGATTATTTCAGAGGTCATTTGTGGAGATTGATTGCAATTCATAGTCAGCTGCACACTGCTGAATCACTCACAGTCACAGATGCCCTCATCACCGAAGCTTAAGATGGGAGTTATGTACAGGCCTCCTGGCGGTAGTCTGGTTGAGGTGCAAAAAAAAAATCAGGAGACAGAAAATGCATGTAAGAAAAGCATGATTACAAATGGGGGACTTCAACATGCATGTGAACAGGGAAAATCAGGTTGGTAGCAGATCCCAAGAAAAGGGATTCATGGAATGTTTACGAGATGGTTGATTGGAGTAGATTGTGGTAGAGCCCATTATGGAGCAGGTAATTCTGGATTTGATGATGTGTAATGAAGCAGACTAGATTAAGCAGTTTAAAGTGAAGGAACCCCCAGGAGGCAGTGACCATAAAATGATAGAATTCATCCCGCAGTTTGAGAGGGAGAAGCTGAATCAGATTAATGTTATTATAATTGAGTAAAAGGTGACAGCAAAAACATGAGGGAGGAGCTGGCCAGAGTTGATTAGAAGGTAACCCTCATAGGGAAGTGGTAGAGCTTCAATGGTGGGAGTTTCTGCGGATAATTTGAGAGGCTCAGCAGAAAATCATCTTAAGGAAGAAGAAACAAACTAAGAGGAGAATGAGGCTGCCAAGGCTGACAAGGGAAATCAGGGACAGCATAAAAGCAACTGATAAAGCATGATCATAGGAGCAGGAAACCTTGACGTTTCGGGCCTAGACCCTTCATCAGAAGTCTAGGCCCGAAACGTCAAGTTTTCCTGTTCCTATGATGCTGCTTGGCCTGCTGTGTTCATCCAGCCCCACGCCTTGTTATCTCAGATTCTCCAGCATCTGCAGTACCTTTTATCTCTGATAAAGCATAAAGTGTGGTTAAGATTATTGGAAAATCAGACAATTAGGAAACCTTTAAAAACCTGCAGAGGTTAACTATAAAAGCAAAAAAAGGGGAAGATGATGTAATATGAGGGTATGCTAGCTTGTAATATAAAAGATGATTGCAAAAGTTCTTTTCAACATATAAAAGGCAAGAGAGAGAAAAACGAGGGTGAACATTGCACCATTGGAAAATGAGGCTAGACAAACAGTAATGGGGAACAAAGAAATGGTGCAGGAACTGAATAGCTATTTTGCATCAGTTTTCATGGTGGATGACAAGAGTAGCATACCAGAACTTCAAAGGAGTCAGGGGGCAGAGGTAAATGTAGGGGCTATCACTAAGGAGAAGGTGCTGGGTAAGCTGAAAGGTCTGAAGGTGAATAAATCACCTGGCTCCGATGGACTACATCCAGGGATTTGAAGGAGATAGTCGGGGGGATTGTAGAGGCATTAGTGATGATCATTCAGGAATCAGTTGAGTCAGGGAGGGTCTTAGAATCCATTAAAGAGGATAAGATTTCAGAGTACTTGGAAGTGCATGGTAAAATAGGCCTGATTTAGCATGGCTTTGTCAAGGGAAGATCATGCATGACAAATCTGTTAGCATTCTTTGAGGTGGTAATGAGTAAGTTAGACAAAGGAGAGACAGTGGATGTGATCTATTTGGATTTCCAGAAAGCCTTTGACAAGGTGCAGCACAGAAGGCTGCTAAATAAAGTAAGAGCCCATAGTGTTCTAGGCAAGGTATTGGTATTGATAGAGGATAAGCTGACTGGCAGAAGGTAGTATTGCGAAGTTGGGTAGAGTAGTTGTGGATTGGAAGGCAGTATGTTAGAATTTGGAGTTTGTAAAATATTGATTTTTATAAAATGATAGTGGGGGAAAACAGTGTGTGGTCCCTTTAAAGAATGATGTGGTTTTATAGGCTTGGAGATTTAAAAAATGTCTGTGGACAATTTGTGGGTTTGCAGGTGGACAGAGCAGAGCACCTGAATTGTAACATTTGTATCAAAAGGCTGGATGGTTAGCAGGCCAAGCCGCAGTTTTGTTTTGTTATCAAGACAACAAACTTGATTTTAGCCAATTAATTTAAACCAGCCCCTTAGATACCAAAAGCCAATTAACTTTAAACCTGATGGTTTGGACAAAATAGGACTAATTCTATTGTGAGAACTGATGTGCCATCAAGGATATAAAAGATGAGGGCATTTGGAAAATTAGGAGAGAACCAACTGCCATCTGATAAGATATCAGCTCTCTCAACTCTTAGAGAAAGCATTGTCTAATTAATAAAGGTACCGCGGCACCCTTAGCTAATATACCAGACAGAAGAACTCACAGGGAGAACATTCCTGACAGAAGATCAATGGAGAAGGCACAGAATAGTCTGGAAGACATAACCTAACCGTAATTTTTAGAAACTAAGTTCTATTTTTTTTATTTTGGTTTATTTAAGTGGAATTGTATTTATTGGAAGAGCATACCATTCAGGAATAGTTGGTAGCTAGAGGGGAATTGTTTAGTTTGTTAATCTTCGGTTAATTTGTTCAGTTAGATTTAGATAAACAAATGGTTACTTGTTGATTATAGTGAGTGGCAAGAGTTTAGTTCATTTAACCACTCCTTTGTAACAGATCAGGGGTGAGAGGCAGATTATACCACTTTTCACACTTCTTTTAACAGATTATAGGGCAAGGTGAGCCTCTCTGGGTGTTTCAGTTTTAGTTACGGGGGCGGGGTGGATTAACCCCCACTTTATAACATTAAACATTGGGATAAAGTGGTTATTTTCAGGATGGCAGCTATGGTTAGTGGAGTTCCGCAGGAGTTACATTATACACAAATGGTCTGGATGAAGGAATTGACGGCACCGTTACTGAGTTTGCAGATGACACAAAGATAGGCGGAGGGACAGGAAGTGTTGAGAAGATGGGAAGGCTGCAGAAGGACATGACAGACAAAAGTAGCAGCAGATGGAATACTGTGTGGGAAAGTGAGAGGTTATGCACTTTAATAGGAATAGCAGCGCTGATTATTTCCTAACTGGGGAAATGCTTCAAAAATCTGAAGCACAAAGTCCTAGCACAGGATTCTTTTAACATTAACATGTAGGTTCAGTTGGCAGTTAGGAAGGCAAATGCAATGTAAGCATTTAATTCATGAGTCATAGAGTTCACTTGCAAGGAATTATGCACCTGCTCCCCTGGTCTCTTTGTTTGGCAACATTCCCCAGGGCCTGGACATTAACTGCATAGGTCCTACCTTGGTTTGCCTTACAAAAACACAACACCTCACCCTGATTTAAATTAAACTCCATCTGCCATTCCTCAGTCCATTTGATCAAGGTGCCATTGCACTCTGAGATACCCTTCTCCACTGTCCATCACACCACCTATTTTTGTGTCATCTGCAAACTTACTAGCTATAGTTTCCTTTGGATTCAATATGATCTAACCTTGCTAATCAGTCTACCATGTGTAACCTTGTCAAATGCCTTGCTGAAGTCCATACAGACAATGTCTATCGCACTGCCATCATTAATTTCTTTGTCACTTCTTCAAAAAACATAATCGAGTTATTGAGACACAACTTCCCATGCACAAAGCCATGTTGACTATCTCTAATTAGTCCTTGCCTTTCCAAATGCCTGTAAATCCTGTTTCTTAGAATCCTTTCCAACAACTTACCCATCACTGACATCAGGATTACCAAAATTTCCCTGGCTTTTCCTCAGCACCTTTCTTAAATAATGGCACCACATTAGCCAACCTCATCCGTAGCTGTTGATGATACAAATATCTCACTAAGAGGCTCATCAATCTCTTCCCTAGTTTCCTACAAATTCTGGGATACACCTGATTAGGTCTCTGAGATTTATCTACCTTTATGCATTTTAAGACCTCCAGCACCTCCTCTTCTGTGAATTGGACACTCCTCAAGACAATACTACTTTTTTCCTTAAGTTCCCCAACTTCCATGTCCTTCTCCACAGTAAATACTGACACAAATTATTTGTGTAGTATCTTACCTATCTTTTGTGGTTCCATCGTAGACAGCCTAGTTGATCTTTAAGGGGTCCTGTTGTCTCTCTAGTCACTCTTTTGCCCTTACTGTAGAATCTCTGAATTCTGCTTAACCATATTCGCGAAAGCTATCTCATGTCCCCTTTTTGCCCTTCTGATTTCCCGCTTGAGTATACTCCTACTGCCCCTATACTCCGCTAGGGATTCACTCGATCCCGGTTGTCTATACTTGACATATGCCTCCTCCTTTTTCTTGATCAGGGCCTCAATTTTTCTAGTCATTCAGCATTCCCTATGCCTACCAACTTTGCCCTTCACTCTATCAGGAACATATTGTCTCTAAACTCTTGTTATCTTATTTTTGAAGGCATCCCACTTTCCAACTGTCCATTTACCTGTGATAATGTCAAAATTGGTCTAAATCCAATTAAGAATTTTAACTTTTAAATCTGGTCTATCCTTTTCCATCACTATTTTAAAACTAATAGAATTATGATTGCTGGCTCCAAAGTGCTTCCCCATTGACATCTCAGTCACTTGCACTGTCTTATTTCCCAAGAGAAGGTCAGGCTTTGTGCCTTCTCTAGCAGGTCCATTCACATACTGAATAAGAAAATTTTCTTGTACACACTGAACGAATTACACTTCATCTAAGCCCCTAACTGTATGGCAGTCCGAGCCTATGTTTGGAAAATTAAAATCCTCAACATTACAACCCTATTATTCTTACAGATACCTGGGATCTCCTGACATATTGCTTCTCAATTTCCTGCTGACTATTGGGAGTACTATAGTACAATGCCAGTAAGGTGATCATCCCCTTCTTAGTTCTTAGCTCCATCCACATAACTTCACTGGACGTTCTCCCAGGAAAGTCCTCCCTAAGTACAACTGTAATGTTATCCTTAACCAAAAATGCCACTTCCCCTCCTTTCTTGATCCCCCTTTCTATCCTTCCTGTTGCACCTATACCCCAGAACATTAAGTCCTGCCCCTCCCTGAGCCACGTTTCTGTAACAGCTATGATATTCCAGTGCCATGTTCCCAACCATGCCCTGAGTTCATTTGCCTTACCTGTTAAGCCTCTTGCATTGAAATATATGCAGTTTAATATATTAGTCTTACCTTGTTCTTTGCCATGCTCTTGCCTGCCTTGACTATTTAACTTGCTCCCTTCTCAGCTGTACCAGTCTCCAGCATCTCTTTTCTCACTATCTCTTTAGGTCCCAACACGTCCTTCCTCTCCCCTCACACCCTGCCCTGGCTAGTTTAAAGTCTCCTGAGTGGCACCAGCAAATCTCCCTGCCAGGATCTTAATCCCCTTCCAATTCAGGTCCTTCTTATACAGGTCACTTCTACCCTAGAACAGATCCCAATGATCCAAAAATGTGAATCCTTGCCCCTCACACCAGCCCCTTGGCCATACATTCATTTTCCCTATTCTCCTATTCCTACTCTCACTACCACATGGCACTGGAAGTAATCCAGATATTATTATCAAGGACCTCTTTTTTAACCTCCTGCCTAATTTCCTGTATTTTCTCTGCAGAACATTGTCCCTTTCTCTAGCTATGTCTTTGGCACCAACAGGTCACTCTCCCTTTTCAGAATTTTCTTTATCCACTCTGAGATATCCTTGACCCTGGCACCAGGGAGGCAACACACCATTCCAATGTCTTGCTGACGGCTGCAAAAACACCTGTCTATGCCCCTGACTAGACAGTCCCCTATCACAATCGATTACTTGGAACCTGATGTACCCCTCCACAGTTGAGCCAGTCAGGGTATCAGAAACCTGGCTGTCAATGCTATGGGCTGGAAACATGAGCAGGAATATATGGCTAAAGCTCTGATATGGCCATATTTGGAACATTGTGAGCAGTTTTGGGACCAATATCTGAGGAATGATGTACTAGAATTGCAGGGGGCCCAGAAGAAGTTTACAGCCAAGGATGAAGGGCTTGTCATATGAGGAACGAATGAGGTCTCTGGGTCTGCATTTGATAGAGTCTAGAAGCATGGGGGGATCTTGTTGAAATTTACAGAATACTGAAAGGCCTGAATTGAGTGAACGTGGAGATGATGTTTCCACTGGCAAAACAGACTAGGACTTGAGGGCACAGCCCCCGAGTGAAGGCTGTGGAATTCAATTCATTGAGTGTATTTAAGACAGAGATGGATACGTTCTCGATTATTAAGGGGATCAAAGGTTATTGGGAAAAAGGCAGGAGAATAGGGTTAAGAAACATATCAGCTGTGATCAAATGGTAGAGCGGATTTGATTGGTTGAATGGCTTAATCCTGCTCCTATACTTTATAGTCTTATCGGTCATGGGTCCGCTACATTGAAAGGTTGAGCTTGTAACTCAGTCTGTGAAACATCACCTATGTTGCCTGCCATCTTCATTCAAATTGTGATTGAACAATGGAAATTGAAATGGCTGTGACCACACTTGGAGTTGGAAGACAGTAAGTTTTTTTTCTCACTGAGCACATGGGCTCGACATGTAAACGATCTGAGGTCGTTTAAGGGTCAATTGCATTAATCAGGCAGTTTCACTTTACAGATGAAGACAACTGCAATCATAGGATTCGGAACGTAAACTGCACACACTTGCACTCACTAATGATTTCATCAGTAATGAGCTTCCATACATTCCCACCCAACTTATATTTATGTCTTTATTCAACAGTTTCAAATTTTATGGTATAAAATCCTGATCACAATTAATCTTGGCCATGTCATTGGTCATTACTGATTGATCACAGTCATTTCTATAAGATGTCCACAGGGACAAGCTGTACAAGCCAAGCTGATTTCATCTCACCCTGAACTGTAAGTATTTGACAACATGCTCTTTTATGCAATGTTTCCTTTCTTGGGTGATGAGGGGGTGGAGGTGACTATTAATAATGTAACCTTGATGTATTTATATTTGCACTGCAAGGACTGTGCTACATACATCGGAATAAGGTCCAGTCTGTCAAACGTCCTTGTGGTCGTGTTCCATAGTCCTCCATGTCAGAGTTCTCTATGTTGTATTCTATGTCGGACAACTGTCATTTGTGTGTGATGTGAATGGTAACTGTTTACATTTCTAAGAACCAGTTTTGTTTCCGATGTTCCACAAATTGGTTGCAAACATGACCAATGGATCCAGCCACAGTGCTATGATCATTCATTGACTGTAAGGATGTTGTTGCTTGGAACGTAAGTTGTCCAAGTGATCCCAGAAACAAGTGCAGCTTTTTTTTGTTTCTTCTTCACTTTTGCTGTTGTTGAATAAAAGTGAATGTTTTCAGTCATTTGAAGGCTTTCCAGTTTGTCATGTTCCCACCATGAACAATAAGATGATGTTGAGCTACAGTTTGCATTAGGGAAAGATTAGCACTTCCTTGGATAAGATTTTAAGATGGGTTGATGGAAAACCTGTGTAGCTTGATACTTAGTAGTAATACATTTATGAATGTGCACTTGCATTTGCAATTAAGTGTCACACATGCCATCTATGTGCTTTCAGAAACATTATTTTTTGTTTCCCCTCCAACTATATGCACTGGGGGGAGCAGCTCCAGGCTGGCAGCACTCAATCTGGTGCATGGTTGGATAAAACAGCGCTGATGTGAAGCCTCGCTGATCCCTACAATAGCAAGTAGATCCACAGTTTTTAAGCAAAGCATATCGTAAGCGAGGCACCATTGGGATTTGTTGCTTAAAAACTATGGAGGGAAGCCCTCCATGAAACTCACTCAAATTAACACTTAGCTGATTTCTGGTAAAAGTTAGCCCATTAATTGTAACCAACCCCCCATCCTTTTGCAGACGCTGCCTGCCCTGTTGAATATTTGTAGCATTTGTTGTTTTTGATTCCAGGCAATGACAGATTTTGACCATATATATCCAAGTAATGTTACACATAGGTTTGTTGGGTTCTCATAAACTCCATTCCTCATTTGAATGATTTTACATCAAAATGATGAGCAAAATTGTCATGCTTAACATTGATGCATGTTTTAAATGGCATATACTAACAAAAAGAATGAAAGGAAGAGCTGCCAAAAAAACCTCATAGAAGTACAAAAATGGTTGCCAGCAAGACAATGATTTGCAAAATCAATTATATTGAATGCAGCCAAATGGGAATAAATATGCTTAATATATAAAAAGGTTATTTTTAAAAGAACAACTGAATATATCATCTCCTTTGAAGAAACATGTGTGAATTAGACAACTTTCAGGATTCTCATGTTCTCTTACGGACAAAATATTCACTTAGACAGGGCCTAGTCTTGAGTTGCAAGATTTGATATTGGACCAATTTTTAATAATTGTTCAATTTAAATGAGGTGCAAGTTACAGTTTCAAATTCTTGTTTGTTTCAAATCAGTCAAATGTGTTTACAACTTATCGGGGATACCAAGGTTCATGATGTCAAATGTTCAATTTTACAGTCCATGTCAACCATCTGCAAAGGTCAAGCAAGGCCTCAAAAATTAGGTCATCCATTTAATTAAAAATTAGCTTCTCAACTCATTATTGTAGAACCTTCATGAAATCTATTTGCCTTTGATATAATACTTTTTTTTGAAAGAAGCACCAATTCCAGAAGTTCTGCAAACCAATAAATTCTAGTGTGGTCCTCTTCAAGGCTTTTATGTAACTTTCATATTAATAACCAAATAAGGCTTTGTGAATATTTTTTTAAAAACAGACTGTTCATTAAATTTCCAATTTTCCCACCGTCAGAAGAGCTCAAATAGCAGGATTATAGAATGACCTTTTTTCCAAACCATTTTAAAAGTTGGCTTTATTTTGTAAATATCGGATGAATACTCAACACGAGGCCATTTTGGAACTTAATCCTGGAGTATTCCTTTAAATGTAATTAAACATATTGTTTAAATCCCATTAGAAGTATTTTTCAATTAAATATCTAATTTTAACATACAGTTCACACTTAATGCTGGGATTTTTTTCTTACAAAGTTGTAAAACATATTTTGACCAGAAATAGATATTTAAATATATTAACAGTAGCACTTCAGGCATAATATAAATGGCTACCGAGAGTGTGATTTTTCTCTCCCTGGAGGTGCTGAGAAACATGGTAAGAAGGGCGAATAATTGCACACATTGGTTCTGGAGCCTTCTTCTCATCTCTTCAGCAATTAAGTGCTGAATGAATAAGTCGATTGGGGATTTCATTGATTCACCAGCAATTACAGTCCTAAAGTAATTAACATCCATTTAAGGGCCCAAACTCTTCAGTGGCCCAATGGGGCCTGCTTTCAGGAAAGGAAGAAAAATAGATAATTGAGGAAAGCTGCATTCTGGGTTAGAGTGGGTAAGATAAAAGCTGGGGCCAGTCAGGTACAAGATCAGGATGGATGTAGCGAGAGGATGGTTGATGGAAACAACTTCCTCCCGTTTAACGCATGAGAAATAAAATGAAAAGACTTATCTTCTCACTGCTGAATTGCCTGAAGAACAGGACTTAACTGACCTGCTGGCCTCTAATTGGATGGTAGCTTAAAAAGCTGATTAGACCTCAAAACTGCCAGTAGTCAGCTATAGAGTAGGAGAGCAGCTAAAACTGCTCTCATTTCTACAGCCAGAAGCCAGGAATCTTCTTACCCTAACAAATTCTGTGTCCTATTAAGTCCATCTGTGGAAGAAACCCCCAGCTATTCAACTACAGGAGCCGTTGCAACTGCTGAATTCTGACTTACAACCCCTTCATTCTGAAAGAAAAACCTTCAAGCCAGGCTTGCAATGAACTGACTTGAGACTTCTATGTTTATATACCTTTTATCTGCATCCAGTTTTAATCTTTGCTCTTCTACTTTAATTAATAACTGTATCACATTGCTTTACTTTTAAGTTTACAGAAATAGTTGCACACTAAACTAACCTTTAATCTGGGTTTTAAAATTAAAGCATTGCTGTTTACATTTAATTTGGAACATTCAAACTAAATGGGAGCTATATGGGCTCTATTAATTCACAGTTCACTAATCATGTGCTGACATGCTTTGTGGTCATGACACTATTTCAAGGACAGTCCAAAGATGTGCAAGTGAGGTAGATTGGCTATGCTAAATTACCCTATAGTGCCTAGGGATGTGTAGGTTAGGTGTATTAACCATGGGAAATGTAGAGTTACAGGAATATGGTAGGGGGTGGGCCTGGGTGGGATACTCTTCAGAGACTTAGTATAGACTTGTTGGGCAGAATGGCCTGTTTCCACACCATAGGGATTCTACTCTACCTTGAGCGTCCATCTGCTCCACTGGGGAGGAAATCTTGATCTGGGAGGTTGCAGGTGTCAGCAGTGATCTGCCACGAAAGCCTGAGCCTCCTAATGCACTGGAGCTCAAACCTGTTAAGAGAACTACCCCTCTGCCTGTAGTCTCACCTTCTTCCATTTGGATCTTGGTGCCCCATTCTACACTACTCTGTGGAGTAGCTTATGTCTGACGAGATGCTATTGGAGGTGGTGCAATTGCTTCAGCTCTCATGCTGTGGTGAAGGATGGCAGCAATTAAGTACAGGTCAAAGTCAGTTAAGTGAAAGACCCCTGAATTGTATTCTAGAAAGTTAACAAACGCCTGTCAAGTCACGGTAACAGCCTTCCAGACAAGAAAAGCACGAACACCAAAGACTCATCTGGCCATGGCTAGAGTGCTTCAGTTTCACTGAACAGTACTCTTCCCATTGAACACTTATCTGGATGATGCAGTTAAGTTTCTAAAACAGGTTCCCAGTAGTTAAAGCCAAATTGATGGTTAGCACATTACTTAATTAGCATTTTAAGTATCTCATTTGATTTCCTAATTGATTCAAGGGGTCTCCCACTTGTCTTCAATTCTGTCCAATTAAACCCAGAGGAGTTTTGTAGTACAGTGGTAGAGTCCCTACTTTGAGTCAGAAAGCCTGGATTCAAATCCAACCTATCTGTAATGTAACTCCAAGTAAACCTATGGTCCCTCCTGCTCCAGAGGTGGGTAATAACATGTCTGAAGAGGTTGATTAGAAAATATCTCCAATGAAACCCAGAAGAGGGCAGGACAATGTTGGGATTCCAACCAAATGTCACTTTTAAAAGACTTGAAAAATTGACGGCTTTGTCCTCGTTATATATATTTGACTGAGCGTAAACCAATGCAAGTGTAAATTCAAAAGGATAACGAACTGTAGACAATTCACTAGAGTAAAGTGAATTGTTGATTTTGCTTGACTTTTTAGGTCTCTTTTGTCAAAGTCTCAATGTTTCTTTGAATAAGATTAAAACGTGTGAAATATTTGGAGCCTTGGTTACTCATAATTTAACAGTCTGTCTGGTGGACATTTTTGTGGAGTTATAAACTGCAGTTTTTTTTTAATCCTTTTTTTGTCAGTTGTTCCCCTTTGCTACTGTTATTATATGGCTCATTGGTCATGAGCATTCATCCATACTGGATGAATGGGCATGGAAGGGAGAAGTGATATCATTGTATTGGCATGGAGAGCCTGCGGAGGGTGGGGTAGTTGGATTGGTCCTGGAGAAAAGCTTTGGTTTGTCAGGTGGGGGGCTTCATCAGGTGTTCAGGAAGGATTGTTGGAGTGGGTTTTGGGTGCAGGAAGGGGGTTAGATGGGGGGGTGGGGAAGGGTTAGGGAGGGGTAATATTTGGGAAGGTCAATTGTATAGTTACCCAGAAGTCACAATCAATTTTAATCTAACATTTTCTGGGTAACTCTCTAGAGAAGCAAATTGGAACCCTCAAGCATCTGACGCTAACTCAGAGTTGGAGAAATTTTCTGACCGTTCCTAATGCAGAATAATTCCTGTTTGAAGTTTAATTCTCTTGCCAATTCCCACATAGTCAGTGCATCAAGGTCTCTGAGGGGTCTTGGTTTATATCTTTGGAGTATGTCCAGTCTCTAACAATCGAGAAAACGGATGATCTAGGCCAATATACAACGGATTTCGTTTTTATCTCCAGTAAAATTTCACTGGCTATAGTTAGCAGCACCTGATCCATACAACTCAACTCCTATTCATCATTTCTTACCAGCTCCGTGAATTCATTACTGCCCAGATCCAATCGATCTATCTGTGTCAGTCTGTGCATTGACCTGTTGCAAATGAGAATAAAAGAATTAAAATTTACACATCTTGTTATTTTGCTTGTTTCAAGACCCCATAAATAATTAAATGCACAAAATTGGATGTCATGACTGGATATGTGGGGAAGAAAATATAATATGAAACTTTGTATTTATACCACTTGCACATCCTCAAGCCATCTCAGAGTTTCACCAGTAAGTTCAAATGCTGTTCTTAATGTTGCATAGGCAAGACTAGCAGCAAATTTGTCCACCTACATCTCTCAATTGTTTGTGGGAATATGACTAGTAAATCTGATTTTGGGAGCACTGATCAGGAAAAATGTTCGCCATGTGGATGAAACATGTCAATCTGCAGTCAACAAATTCACTGAAGGGATGACTGATATAGTTTACCAACTCAAGAATCTTCATCGATTTTGTCTGGAGAAACAGCAAAAGGAGAGAGAAATAAAGAATAAAAAGAAAATCTGCAAATAGCAAAAATCCTAAGGAAAAGCAAATTAGAATGTAGCTCAGCAGTAAAGAAGGAAAGAGATTGAATTAGATTTTCAACTTTTTGCCTAGGATTCCAATAATTTTAATGATGAGCAGTCAATCTGTAAAGCTAGTGCTGTGTCCAAAGGACAAGTTAAAAATTTACGACATTAATATTTATTTACCACACTGACATTATCATCGTCAGAATATAAGGAAGAGTAACGCAATAAATCTCAAAGAGGGTATCATTGTTCTTTCCAAATAGTACAGTTTCCAAAGTTGATCCTTTCATAGATCGCACACAGCTTATTATAATCATTTTAAAATACTAAAATGAGTCCAGATATTTCATGGATTTTAATCAAATAGCATTTGACTTTGAATCACATAATGTTAGGGCATGTGACCCACCCTTGGTCGAAGAGGTAGGTTTTAAGGTGCATTCTAAAGGAGGAATGATGGAGAAATAAAGGTTTTGGGAAGGATTTACAAATCATAAAATCATACAATTCAGAAGTGGCCCTTCTGCTCATCGAGATCTGTCCTGCCTAAAATATACTACTACCTATACTATCCCACTTTCCCACACCAGGCCCATATCCTTGAATGTTATGACACTTGCAGCGCTCATCCAAGTTTTAAAGGTTATGATATTTCCCATTTTAACCACCCTCCCAGGTAGTCCATTCCAGAGCCCCACTATTCTCTGGATGAAAAGGTTTTCCTCAAAACCCCTCCAAACCTTCTGTCTTGCATTTTAAAATTATACCATCTTGTTATTGACCTTTCAGACTTAGGGAATTGCTGTTTTCTGTTCACTCTGTTCAGATCTTAGCACCTAGACAGCTGTATAGATGGCTGTCAATGGTGTAGTGATTAAAATTAGAAATGTGCAAAAAGGTCAGAGTTGGAGGAGTTCAGATCTGGGAGAGGAAGGGGTTGTAGAATTTGAGTATGTTATAAAGATAAGGAGGAGAAAGAAAATTAAAGGCTTTGTAAACAAGAATGAGAGAAATTGAAGCATCATAAAACAAAGCAACATAGGTCACTGAATACAGAGATAATAGGTAAACAAAACCTGATAAAAGTCACAATATGGACAGTTAAGTTTTGGATGGCTTTTTGTATATTGCACTGAGGTAGACTAATGTGCTCAGCTGCAGGCAACTATATTTGAACTAATTTAATCATAGCTCCCAAATTGAGATTGTAGCAGAGACAGCAATAGAACAAAATGTTCAGATCTTATAATATACGACATACCCTCTCCTCTTAAAAAGAAACAACTTGTACATTAAAATGTAAAATTTTGTACTTATTTAAGTTCCCAAAATGAAATATGATTAAAGCAACAACAGCAATGTGGAAATATAACGGTTGGATTGTATGAGATAACAATGTGTAGAGCTGGATGAACACAGCAGGCCAAGCAGCATCAGAGGAGCAGGAAAGCTGACATGTTGTATACTTGTTTTTGTTGTAATCAAAACCAAAATATGCATGACCAATTTATGTATCAAAAGAAAATGGTGTTTTCTTAACACAAGTATGTGTTTATCAAAAATATCATTGGACTACATTGAATGATAAGAACAAAATTGTTCTTTTGTTCTTACGAAGGGTCACTGGAGACAAAATGTTACTTTGTTTTCTCCCCACTGATGCTGCCATACCTGCTGAGTTTCTCCAGCACTTTGTTTTGTTTCAAATCTCCAGCATCTGCAGTTCTTTGTTTTATGTCAACATTTTTCTTTTCCTTAACACAAACTTTTAATTAGTCTATCTGGCTGGTTACTTCCTTCTCTTTGCAATAGCTTGATTCTGCTTGCTCTATATCTCTAAGCTGTATTAAATCTGAACTTCGACTACTAATTCCACTTAATAGTTGGGACGGTAACATTGATTTGTCTTAACCAATTACCCTGATTCACCTTGTTCACCTAATGGTTTAGGTAACACTACCAAGCTTTATTTTCTTTTCAACTTTCACTTCAGGAGAAATTTGAACTATAGGATATTAAACTTGCTCTCCCTTTGTCAAATCTCCTCTTTCCTGAACTTGACATCTGTGCAAAACAATCTTTATTGCTCAAACATCCTCAAAATCACTTTAGGTGATCTAAACTTGCGTCACAACTTCCGTCAGCCCTTAATTTCTCAAACGGCATGTAACAGAAAATGCCATCCCAGCCTTATTGTAATTTTGTTACTGTATTTTGCACAAAGAAAAACTAACAGGAACTCAGCGACAGGCAGTCATTATTTAACAACTTTATTTACACACCCTCAGCAGAAGTTGCAGCAAAGAGGGCAATATAACAAACTGTTCAGATGTTCATTATACTACAGGTCTCAGTCAAATAAGTCTTCCAACTCTTCAGTTCCAATCCCCCTTAGATACAGGAGTCATGCCAAAGGACTGGAGCATTGTCAATGTTATTCCCTTGCTCAAAAAATGGGAGAAGGATAAACCAGTGCAGGAATGAAGTGACACTGTTAGCTTCACTCTGCATTGCAAACCAGCCATCAAGCTAACTAAGCTAACCGAAAAGACGGGTGGCACACATGAAAAGGGAATTTCAAGGTATTCTATATGCATATAAATAGTGAGAGAGTGTTAAAAGGAAGATGAGAGCAGAGTAGGGACCAAAAGGGGATTTACACAGAAGGGCATGGCTGAAGTATTAAATTAATGTTTGCCTTGATCTTTACCTAGGAGGAAGACGCTACCCGCTGTAGCGAAACAGAAGGAAATTCAATTGCTAAAAGGGTTTAAAATTGATATTGAGGAGATACTGGATAGGCTGTCTATATTTTAAGATGACAAGGAACTGGATGAGATGGATTGAGGAAAACGAGAATGGAAATTGCAGAGGCACTAACAATAATTTTTGAGTCTACCTGAGACTCAGGAATGGTGCCAGAGAACTACAGAATTGCAGATGTTACACCCTTGTTCAAAAAAAAAGGTATGGAGATAAGCCAAGCAACTACAGACCAATCGGTCTAACTTTAGTGGTAGGAAAACTTCTAGACATAATAATTTGGCACAAAATTGATAGTCACATGAACAAAAGCAAGTTAATTAAACATAGATTCCTTATGGAAAGATTACATGTAACTAACCTATGGGATAATGGGGTTGATTGAGATAAAAGAAGCAAAGTGATACGAGGAAAAATTTTTCCGCGCAGCAAGGGACTAGAGACTGGAATGCACTGCCTATGACTGGAGGTAGGTCCAACTGAGGCATTCAAAAGAGAATTTGACTGTTATTTAGAAAAAAGGATTGTGTGGAATAATGCGGAAAAGGCAGGAGAATTATACTCTTTGAAATACTCAGACAGCCGGAGCAGACACAATGGGCTGCATGGCATCCTTCCAGGCTGCAACAATTCTGTGATGAAAATGAAAATCTATTTATTAAATGAGAAGCCAAGTTTTTATAGTTTCATTATTTGGACCACTGATATTGATATTATTATTGATACACATTGAAAACTTGGACTTGTGGGTGCAGGTAACAATTTGAATATTCGCAAATGCCATGCTATGAAGTATAATAAACAATGAGGAAAATAGTAATAACCTTAGAGGATGTGGGCAGCATCATGGAATAGGCTTACTCATAGCAAGGAAAGTTGATACACATTCAGATGAAACATTTTGATGGGAAAAATGAAAAGAGACAGGATGAAAAGAGACTAATTGTAAAAGCGGTGCAAGATTAGAGACATTTGAGGGTGTTTATGCACAAGTCTTTGAACATAACAGGACAACTTATGAAGCCATTAAAGCATATGGGATGTAAAGCTTTATAAATTGAAGGATAGAGTACAAAAGAAAGGATTTGTGCCAATCCTATCCAAAACTAGTTCAGCCCAGCTGGAGTGTACAGTCAGTGTTGTTTTTGTTTCCTGCTCACTTCAAAAAATGTTAGGAAAACTTTGGACAGAATATAGAAGAGATTAACAAAAATGGTTCCAGTGATGAGGGATTACAGTTAGTTAGACTGGAGAAGCTGAAACTGTTCTTCTTAAAGTAGAGAAAACCTAGAGGAGACTGGGTAACAACTTTAAATGATTCAAAGTTTAGATTGAGTAAATAAAGGCAAACTATTTCAGCAGTTGAAGTGTTGACAATTACAGGATAAAAGTGACAAGTAAGAAAGGAAAGAACACAGAAGTGGGATTAACTCTCTGGAAGAGGTGACATGCACTTAATAGGTTGACTGGCCTCCTTCTGTACTGCATGATCATATGGTTCTGTAGTTCTACAAAAAGTTTCCAGATGCTGGGAGACTTATCTGGACAATATTGCAATAGTTAAGTTTAGAGGTAACAAAGCTAGAGGGTTTCAGCACCAAATAAGTTGAAGCAGGGTTGAAGATGGGGCAAGTATACAAAGTGGAAGTAGACAGTCCCGGTTATGGGGAGGATACGGGATTGGATGTTCATCTTGGGGTCAAATATGTTATCAAAATTGTGAATAGTCTGGTCTTAGCCTCAGAGGTGGAGCAGTTTGTTGCACATAGGTGCCTCTATAGCAGCAGTTCAAGAATTCACAACTGATGTTACAAGTGATCTTGCAATCTTTGTCATCGTAAGACTCTATTGCAGAAGTCCCTGCAGTTGCCAGATATTCTACAGTGGACTGTATTATTTCAGCCATATTGAACATCACAGCACTCGGGTGGTTATGTACTTCTTCGCACTAGTCAACATAGTTTAATGACTAAGTGGCACAGTTTTCCATGACTCCAGCAATCCCTGACAGTTAGAAAGTATTTTTATTTTAAAATTCTACCTTCTATTTCTAACAACAAGATCTCAATTGTCTTAGTGAAGTTTCTATTCTGTAGGGACTTCTACCCACATCTCTCTTCCATATCTCAAGCTATGACCTCCGTTCTGTACACCCATTGCTGGGATATTTTTCTAGTAACTCTATCTTGGTGTTGATTTTGGGACTGGTACAGAGATGGAACCCAAAGTATAAGTCAGTGTCAAATAATCAGAGGCAGTATATTTACAAATACATGGGCAGCTTAATTTATTTACAGGTCCCAGAAGCGGAATTCTCATGGTAAGGGTCACAGAGAGACCCCTGATGCCGTATTTTTCTTCATTACTCATTTTCAGTTGCACTTAACTGAAGAACCAGCATGTTAGGTATTCAACATATATCCCAAGGGAATTTGAATACAAGTCATTTGTTAGTTGCTTACACATGTAAGATGAAACTCTTAACTATTAGTAAGTTAACTAATTTACTTTTCTTTCTCCCAAACAACCTTTGAAAGAATAGTGCTGATTTTATAAAAGGAAATTCCCAGTCAGGAGCTTTAGCCAATGACGGTGTACTTCATAAAATCACAACACCTCTCCCCATGATTTCCTGTCCATTAAAATGGCAAAGAATCATGAAAGTTTATGATACATGCTCTAGCTAGGAGTGTGAATTTGTTGGAAGTCATTCTTATATTTCAGCCTTTTCTCAACCGGATTGTTAATTTAAACATATTAGTAAGAGATAGATAGACAAGATATATATGAAGGGTGCAGTACTTTTCCACAGAACCTTAATATTCATGGACACTGTGCTATCCATACTTCACATTTTAGTTTAACATAGTATACACGATTGTTATCTTGTAAGGATGAATAATTAAGGAAACTGACATTTGATAAGTCCTACATCCGTCTAAAGATTAGGAAAATCAATTGGTGATTGTTGTTAAGAGATTCATCAGTTGGAACCTGGATGTAAGAGGTTATCCTTTGGACAAGTTTATTTCCACCAACCTGTCTTCTAATACTCAACAAGGCTTACCAGTATTAAGTATATTTCATACTAGACAGATAATATTGGTTTGGGACTCGTAACTATATTACACTTGGTAAGACACGCAGCTTCTAAGAGGTATCACAACAGAATTAAGCCTAAACGGCAGAACAACTACAACTCATGTTCCAACTTCAGCTGCAATGATTGCAATCCATGTGTGAACAGGCCCTTTTGTGGTCCTGCAGTGGTCATCAATTAACAACTGAAGGGCCTCAGATGGTGTGGGGTAAACAGGCTGAACTTGGGCCTAACTCCCCAGAATTAAGTTCTGGGGGAAGTGAGAAGCTGGTAGGTTACAGATGAATCACCACCCTATCTAATTAAGATGTCATCAGCCTTCAGGCCTACCACATTCTAGGCCAGATTATTCTACCCTAAGATTCAAATATCTAGAGTGGAAATTTAATTCATAAGCTTCTGACTCAGAGGTGAGAGTGCATCCAAAGTCAAAACAGACACTTCCTTAGTGATTTGTATCCATAACCTCTGACATGATATTCCCCGGGTGTCAACGTTTGATAAGAGTGTGACTGGGGTATTTCTGCTGCAACTTCCAAAGACCAACATGACATCTGTCTCAATAAAGTTTCTAGCCCTAAAGGATTTGCTCTTTGATACACTTCCATTGCATTTGCAAGGGTTGCCAGGCCTTACTATGAAACTTCATGTGTGATATGAAAGAGAACTAGAAGGAGGGTAAATAAATAATTTTTGTGGATGACAGCAAAATCTGTTACAACCTCTATTAACCAGTCCAATGACAGAATTGTGGAACTCTTGTCAAATTTTTCCAACAAAGTCATCAACACCAACATATGAAGAAAAACATATAAATATATGAAGAAAACATATAAACATATGATTGAGAACCAGCACTAGGCCATTCAGTCCCAAGTCTGCTTCACCATTCAATAAGATCATGGGTCATCTGATTGTACCCTCAAATCCACATTGTTGCCTCTCCCTGATAATGTTTCGCATCCTTGTTTAATAAGAATCTGACTTAACAATTCCTCAAATTTCAGAAAGATATTTCTAAACACTCAATGGTTAGGGTTAAGGAAAGGTTAAGTTTTAACTTTCTGTAAGCTTTCCCAACTACATGCAGTAGCTGCACACTAACTTTCTATGATTCACACAGAGGGCCCTGATCCCTCTCCATTTCGCGGCTCTGCAATCTCTCACTATTTAGATAACTTAGATTTTTAAAAAACTTTCCTGCCATGAAGGACAATGTCACATTTTCATACATTATCTCCCATTAGCTACATCTTTGCCCATCTAACTCATCTATAATCACTTTGCAGCTTCCTCGTATCTTTTTCAGAACTTCCTTTCATCTAAATTATTTATATAATTTGTAAATAGTTAAGATTCCAGCACTGATCCTGTGGCACACCATTTGTTACATCTTGCTAACCTGTAAAAGACCCATTCATGCCGACTCTCTGCCCCCTGAGGGCTAGCAAATCTAGCAAATGTCAGTACATTATCCCCTACACTACAAGCTTTTTTTATTTTCTGCAATAATCTTTGATGTGGTGATTTATTAAGAGTCTCCTGAAAATCAAAGTACAGCATATTTACTGGTTCCCTTGTACACACAGCAAGGGTTATTTCCTCAAAAAACTCCAATGGATTTGTCAAACATAGTTTTGTGAAGCATAAATCATGTTTCACTCTGACTGATTATCTTTAAATTATGAAAATGCTCTGCTATATCTTATTTAATAATAACTACTAACATTTTCCCATGACAATGTTAAATTAACTGGCATCTAGTCTTTCTGTCTTTCTCCCTTTTAGAATAAATAAGTTATATTCATTATCATCCAATCTAAAGGGATCATCTCTGAATCACTAACAATTTCTTCTAAAATCACAAAATTAAGTCTGTCAGTACCTGGGCAGTTGTCAGCCTGCAATTCCAACAATTTATTCAGTACCACTTCTCAGGTGATTGTAATTTTCCTGAGTTCCTTCCCCCCCATCCAATGTCTGATTTATTACTGCTTCTGGGATGTTACCTGTATTCTCTGTAGTGAAGACTACTGAAAAATACTTGTTCAACTTATCTTCTATCTCCTTTTTTATTATTAAATCTGCAGACTCATTTTAAATGAGAACAACACTCACTTCATTAACTCTTTCCTTTTTAAAAAATATTTATGGAAACTCTTTCTCTTTTTTTATATTTCTGGGTGGATTTCTCTCATACTATGATTTTCCCCCTCTATTAATTTCTTGGCTTTTCATTTTTTAAATATTCTGTCCAATCTTCTGACCTGCCACCTGCTTTGCAGAATTATAGGCTTTAAGTTCTATTCTATCTTTTAACATTTCTAGTTAACCATGGATGATGGGCCCATCTTTTGGCATTTTTCTTTCTCTTTGTAATGTATTTATTCTTCATATTCTGAAAAATTCCTTTAAATGTCTGCTTCTGCATGTCCATTGACCTATCGTTTAAACTAATTTACTAATTCACTTTCGTCAGCTCTGCTTTCATGCCCCATAATTGCGCTTATTTACATTTGAAAAAGTTGTCTTAGATTTATTCCTCTCTCCCTCAAACTGAATATAATAAGCATATTTATGGTCAATTAATCATGTTATTGTCACATAAAGAGAGAATTGCATTTATGTAGAATCTTTCATGATGTTAGAAAATCTCAAAACTTTTACTGCCATTGATGATTTGCGAAGTATAGTCATGGCTTTAACGTAGGAAGTATAGCAGCTAATTTGCACACAAGCTCCCTCAGACAGCAATGTAATAGTGAAAAAATGATCCAACTGGGGATATTTTTCCTTCTCTTCTTTGAAATTGTACCATGGGATTTTTTTTATATTCAGTTGACAGAGCAGATAGCACTTTGCTTTAAATATACTTCAAAGAATGTAGAGTAGCTGTCCCTCAGAAATGCACTGGAATATCATCATAGATTTTTAAAAATTTAAAGCTATGGAATGAGACTTAAACCGTCAAGCCTGACTCAGAAGGGAGAGTGCTATCAACTGAGCCACTGTTGACACGAATGTACGATGCGGGAAACCTGTGCCTCTTGGCCCCAATTCGCTCTTGGAAATGTTAGAAGTTTGTGAGAAAGATTTCTGCTGGCTGTAGCCTTATATTGTGGTCCTCTGGACCAAACCGACATTTGTCAAAAATGATGACAGATTACGTTAAGGTAAGTGTAATAATTTGGGAGAGAAACGGAAGAGAGAAACTGTGTTTTTGCCTTTGAGGAAAATGCTGATGAGGACAAACTGCTTTGTACTCTTACACAGCTATATAATCATTTGTCGGAGGTTCAGATTTTTTATATCATTTCACTTGGGTTTTACACCAATCATTTCACCAAAATCTGAGAAGACTTAAGAAAATATATCTCCTTTAACAACCAGAAATAGACACGTTACCTTTGTCAATGGTGGAAAATCAGTGAACAGAATATAATGACTATAGCAGTCTATGGGGATTTGATGGAGACTGAGTCATGATTATTTCTGGGAGTCCCATTTGGATTAAGTTCTACTCATGCAGCCTGTGACTGCCATTGCTAACTCCACTAGGAGCAATTTCCCACAGGTCTTCCCAGTGCAGGATAAGAAGCTGGTCAATCAGAGGCTGGCAGTGCCACTGGAGGCAGGGGCCATACTGGTACTACAGGAAGGCCAGTAGAAAGATTGTTACTAGGGCTCCTAGATGAAGGTGAGTGGAATAATCTGGTGCTTGGGGAAGATGTAGTGTTATGGTCATATGTCAGTACTTCTTAGATGTGCATACACAGGATATCATCACTGTAGTATAGCATATAACCCAAGGGCATAAAGATCTTGTACGTCATCTTACCTAAGACCACTTGAAGCAAGACATTCTACTGGGAGCATGCTCTCTTATTTTAACACAATAGCTTAATATTAGCTCAGATGGATGATGTGCCTGAGGAACATAATGATTCTATATACTGGTTATCTGTTGAATTCTTCAATGGCTTGTTAACAATGCCCAGCTTCTTACATCACACGAAATAACAAAGCATTGCCACATCCTGCTGGTGGAAACTCACACTAAGAATTATTGTCAAGAGCACACGGGTTGGTATCCCAAAGGGCCTTTTCTTGCTGCTGATGTTGTAATTTATTGTGAAATGAGTGTGTGCATGTGGCTGAGAAAGTGAAGTGAGCATTGGTTTCTCTAAGATGTTGTTGCCTGGTGAGTACGCAGGCACAGAATTATAGAATCATTGCTATAACCAGAGGAGTGAGGCTGCCAAAAACTCCCTAGATGCTGGAACAAAGAGCTGGAATTTTATCAATAGGAATATAAAAGCATCTGTACATGGTCAGGATAGATATGCAAAATTGATTACATTGTAAATATCTGAGTAAAAGCAGGGCAGAATGGGAGAGGAAAACTAGTCGACTTCAGATGGCTACCAGTTTTGAGTGATACAGTCCACAAGCGTTCATGGTTGCAGTAATTGTCTCAAAGCAATTTATTTAGTTTAATTCTCCAACCTCTGTGTCCCACTTTCAGTGATGTTTCAGTGGTGTTTTTTCAGAAAGCAGTCATTGGAGGCTGGTGGGAGACCAATTTATGACTTTATTCTTTAATAGTCTGACTCATAATTTAGCAACAACAAACTTTGTTGGATTATTTCAATAGCAATGCTAAGGGATTAGGAAAGCATTGGAATATAACAAAGATTCAGAAACAACAACAAATCAAATCCATGATTAAAGGATTTTAGTCAATAACCGGTATAAAAGCAGGCTGAGATAGCAAGAACTGCAGATGCTGGAATTAGTCAGTACAATTCATGATGAAGGGTCCTGACTCAAAACATTGACTCTCCTGCTCCTCCAATGCCTTACCTGCTGTGTTCTTCCAGCTCCATACTGTATTGACTAAAAGCAGCTTGAATCTGACTCAAATGTACTGGCAACAATAATGAAATTACACAGAAACTGGGTTTGTCATTTTGCTACCATAGTAGTGAAATTGAGTTTAATATTGTAAACTCAAGATTCTTTGAAACTATTCTTTTATTCAGTTCTTTGGAGAACTATCTAGGAACTAGTTGATGGTGGTTATACTGCTAAACTTGTTTTCCATAGCTGATGACTCGGTGTTTGAAATAACTGGGCACAGAGGCCGGTATCCTGTCACTAAGTCACCACATGTTTACATGTGCACAGTACACTGCCTGTGACCAGCCAGCTCAGAGTCAGTCCCTAAGTTAGGAGACTCTGAATCCTCTGTTTGTACCTGTCAACCAGGGCTCCCTGATTAGACCTGGTTAACAATCCCAATCAAGGATCTCCTAGTCAATAAGATCCAGCTGGTTTCAATCACTACAGTGCTTATGAGCCATTGCCAGGCTAGAAAAGGAACAAACAGCACAACCACCATGTGCTATCCTCAAGAGGAACTTAACACTAAAATATAATTTAATTTCATAACTAAAAGGACAATTTAAAACAGTCTCCTAAAATCCAACTTGAACAAATCACTGTGTAAACCTAGCTTTAAATATAAAAGGGAGAAATTCCAATACATCTTAGCAGTAAGGAAATGCTGCATTGGCAAAGCAGCACAATGAGATATAAATCACTGTGCCGAAATCAAAGCCTGCAAGGAATAGGCCCAATCTCTGAATATGTCTGTAGTGCACGTCGCACTGGACCTCATCTCTATCGGCTGGTTGGAGTTCATACGTGCTCGTATTTATTTTCCCGATAGTTAGCCTCTTTTAGTGAATGACTTTTTCTCGTAAAACTTTTTACCACTTTGGGGAGTTTGGGACAATTCACAAAACAGAACCTTTTGATTTTAAATAGGATCCGATCTTCCTTCTGAATCGTTATTCTTGTAATTAGGAAAAGTTTGGTGAATAAGTTAAATTAAATTCATTATCTGTATGCCAATTTTGTTTCCTTTTCCTTTGCAGATTTTGCTTTTCACTTTTATTTTCTCCAATTTTTTCTTTCAGACAGCAGCAGTGCTTAGTTCTGTCATTCACATTTCCTTTAAAACATTTAATTTGTTTTTTTTTGTTCTATTACCACTCCCTTTGGCCTTGCACCACCAACCTTTCTCGATAATAATCTCTCCTGTCTGTCATCTTATCACAGACATCTCCTTTTGCTCTTTCCCTTCCTTCTCTTGCTTTTAACTCTTATATTTCTAATGGTACCTAGTTCTATTGAATACTTGTTCACCTGAAATTCTCTCACTGGGTGGAATCTTCCCAGCTTCTGAACAATGGGAAGTCAGTTGGGGAGTTATGGTCAGATTGAAAAAATGATGTTCCCAATGTCAAGAAAAATAAGTCCAACGCTACAACCAAAGTTTCAATGGTGAGATCGAAATCTCACTCGTGAATGGCGAGGGGTATTATTGACATGCAATAACGTCTCGTTATCACCTAATCTTAGCTCATTTATCTGCAGTTTGCTATGTTACGAGGTCGTGGAGAGAAACTGAATGGTGACAGTTCTAATCACCTAAGCTTACGTAGGTAATAAGGTGTAGAGCTGGATGAACACAGCAGGCCAAGCAGCATCAGAGGAGCAGGAAAGCTGACGTTTCGGGCCTAGACCCTTCTTCAGAAATGGGGGAGGGTAAAGGGATTCTGAAATAAATAGGGAGAGAAGGGGAGGCGAATAGAAGGTGGATAAAGGAGAAGATAGGTGGAGAGGAGACAGACAAGTCAAAGAGGCGGGGATGGAGCCAGTAAAGGTGTGTAGGTGGGGAGGTAGGGAGGAGATAGGTCAGTCCAGGGAGGACAGACAGGTCAAGGGGGCGGGATGAGGTTAGTAGGTAGGAGATGGGGGTAGGGCTTGAGGTGGGAGGAGGGAATAGGTGGGAGGAAGGACAGGTTAGGGAGGCAGGGACAAACTGAGCTGGTTTTGGGATGCTGTAGGGGGAGGGGAGATTTTGAAGCTTGTGAAGTCCACATTGATACCATTGGGCTGCAGGGTTCCCAAGCGGAATATGAGGTGCTGTTCCTGCAATCTTCGGGTGGCATCGTTGTGGCACTGCAGGAGGCCCAGGATGGACATGTCGTCTCAGGAATGGGAGGGGGGAGTTGAAATGGTTCATGACTGGGAGGTGCAATTTTTTGTTGCGAACTGAGTGTAGGTGTTCCACAAAGTGGTTCCCAAGCCTCCGCTTGGTTTCCCCCATGTAGAGGAGGCCACAATGGGAACAGCGGATACAATATACCACATTAGCAGATGTGCAGATGGACATCTGCTTGATGTGGAAGGTCTTCTTGGGGCCTGGGATGGGGGTGAGGGGGCAGGTGTAGCACTTCCTGCGGTTGCAGGGAAAAGTGCCGGGTGTGGTGGGGCTGGAGGTGACTGTGGAGCGGACAAGGGAGTCATGGAGAGAATGGTCCCTCCGGAAAGCAGGTAAGGGTGAGGAGGGAAAAATGTCTTTGGTGGTGGGGTCAGATTGCACATGGCAGAAGTGTCGGAGGATGATGCGTTGGATCCGGAGGTTGATGGGCTGGTACGTGAGAACAAGGGGGATGTTTTGGTTGTTATTGCAGGGAGGGGATGTGAGGGATGAGTTGCGGGAAATGCAGGAGACATGGTCGAGGGCGTTCTCGACCACTGAGAGGGGGAAGTTGCGGTCCTTGAAAAACGAGGACATCTGAGATGTTGGGAGTGGAATGCCTCATCCTGGGAGCAGATGCAGCGGACGCGAAGGAATTGGGAATAGGGGATGGCATTTTTGCAGGAAGGTGGGTGGGAGGAGGTGTATTCTAGGTAGCTGTTGGAGTTGGTAGGCTTGAAATAGATATCGGTTTCCAGGTGATTGCCAGAGATGGAAACAGAGTTCCAGGAAGGAGAGAGAGGTATCAGAGATGGTCCAGGTGAACTTAAGGTTGGGGTGGAAGGTGTTGGTGAAGTGGATGAACCGTTCGAGCTCCTCGTGGGAGCACGAAGCGGCGCCAATACAGTCATCAATGTAATGGAGGAAGAGGTGGGGTTTAGGCCAGTGCAGGCTACGGAAGAGGGATTGTTCCACGTAACCTACAAAGAGGCAGGCATAGCTTGGGCCCATGCGGGTACCCATGGTCACCCCCTTTGTCTGTA
>JAHRHZ010000057.1:20343798-20378251 GCA_024137785.1 Ginglymostoma cirratum | reverse complement strand
CACCTGGACCATCTCTGATGGTCCAGGTGAACTTAAGGTTGGGGTGGAAGGTGTTGGTGAAGTGGATGAACCGTTCGAGCTCCTCGTGGGAGCACGAAGCGGCGCCAATACAGTCATCAATGTAATGGAGGAAGAGGTGGGGTTTAGGCCAGTGCAGGCTACGGAAGAGGGATTGTTCCACGTAACCTACAAAGAGGCAGGCATAGCTTGGGCCCATGCGGGTACCCATGGTCACCCCCTTTGTCTGTAGGAAGTGGGAGGAATTGAAAGAGAAGTTGTTCAACGTGAGGACAAGTTCAGCTAAGCAGATGAGGGTGTCAGTGGAGGGGGACTGGTCGGGTCTGTGGGACAGGAAGAAGCGGAGGGCCTTTAGGCCATCTGCATGGGGAATGCAGGTGTATAGGGACTGGACGTCCATGGTAAGGAAGAGGTATCTGGCTACTGCAGCTTGCTGATTCTTCCCCGGATCTCCAACTTGGCAGCACTCCCTGACATCTTGGGGTACACTCTTTAGGACAGCGGTTGCCTGCATCCTCATCCACAGAGTTTGGCATAGGACACACAGCAACCTCACCACTTCACCCTGCAGAACGATGACTTGTTTACAATAGTTATCCACTTTAGTGCTACACTTTGGAACTCACTGACACCCTTGATCATGATGCAACTGCCAAGTCACTTTGCATGCATGGATGGACACTCATCTTATGCATCAGGGAAGGGTGCATCATAGGGCTGTTAGCATGCTTTCTTAGCATGTACTCACACTGTAAGGGTGTAGTGTGTACTTGTTTTTATTCATTTATAGGATGTAACTCTTGCTGGCTGGACCAGCATTTATTGCCTACACCTAGTTGCCCTTGAGAAGGTGATGGTGAGCTGCCTTTTTGAACTGCTGCATGTGTTATAGGTAGTCCTACAATTCTGATGGGGAGGGAATTGGGTTTTGCCCCAAGAACACTGTAGGAACAGCAGCATATTTCCAAGTCAGGACAGTGAGTAGCTTGGAAGGCAACTTGCAGGTGGTGGTATTCCCAAGTATCTGCTACTCTTGCCCTTCTAGATGGTAGTGGTTGTGGGTTTGGAAGGTACTGTCTAAGGAGCATCCGCTGTTCTTTTGGTTTTTACTGTCTAAGGAGCCTTGGTGAATTTCTGCAGTGAATCTTGTAGATATTATTCACAGCTGCTACTGAGTGTTGGTGGCAGAGAAAGTGTACATTTGTGGATGTGCTGCAAATCAAGGTGCTACTCACATAATGAGGTGAGCAGCAGAGAATTGCGTGAAATAACTTGCTAGAGGTCATGGAGAGAGTAACTCTTTGTGAAACTCCACAAAATTGACACACACCTTTGTAAAATTCATTCCCATGTCTTTCTCTCAGCTTCTCTATATCAGTCTTGCCTGACCGAAATATTTCCAGCATTTTCTGTTTTTTAACTCCTGTGGGATTGTACTGTTTGCAGTTATCTTAAGATGACAGGCATGAGATCCACTGTGCTGTAAAAATGTGGGCTTTGTTTTAATTTTGCAATCCAAAATTAGAAAATAATGTGGAACTTGGTGTTGCATTGTATTACACACAGCTTTCACCTTTGTGCATTAGATTCAAAAGGAAGACAAGCTACTGAGATGAAAGCTTTCTCTATCTACTTTCCATGAGTTTGGGTAGTCTCAAGCTAACCATTTTGTGTATGAAAAATAGCATAAAACATCTTTAATCTGGCATCAATTATCAGTCTCATTCAACAAAAGTATAGATCAATTAATGTGGAAAATGCCAAATTGGGTCAATGAAACAGAGTATATCTCAATTCTGAGCATCAACACAATATTATTAAAAGTGATCAAGATTGGAAGATGTTAATAGAGAAATTATGGAGGTTTCTGATCTCTTTTGACAGTTTTGAATGTTGGGCTATTCAGAGCAAAACAAGATAAACTAGTAATTTAGATGACCAAAGATCTGCATCTACTATCCAACAATCCAATCATTTTGATTTGATCAAAAGTATTCAATTTTTTAAAATTAAAAGTATTTAATCTAGTCAATTTTGAGACTTTATATACTTGTGCCTGATTTCAGATTTCAACATTGTAATTATAATTTAAAATTGTCAGATTAATAGTTCTCTTTGACACAGGCTTGATTATTTTTCAACTAATGATGTATGGCATCTGAATAAAGCAATACAATTTTGCATAATATTAATAACATTTTTAAGATCAGAAAAAGGTCATATTTAGAAATTACAGTAGCTTGAGGATTCTTGGTAATTAATTGTTACTCATTATATTTGTAAATGTTACCTTCACTATAAGAGGATCATGAACAAATTTAAATATGTCTTCAAAGGTTCACTCCTGGAAAATAAACCAATGACATGAGCACTGAGAAGAAATTCTTCTCCCCAGATCCCAATTGCTTTCCTGCCCTGTCCAATTCATACTGTGGCATGGCTCTCAGGCATCAGAAAATAGAAGCTTGGAGCTGATCAAATTCCCAACCTATATATACACACACTAAGCACTGTGGGTGAGAATGAAAATGGATGTTTACTGCCAATCTAAAAAAAGATATTTACAGAATGTGGGCATCACTGGCAATGTTTGTAATTATTTCCCTCCCCTAATTTGGTGGTGGTGAGCTGGTGTTCTGAACCACTGTAGTCCATGGGGGATAGACACATCCAGTGAGTGCTGTTAGGAAGGGACTCCCTTCAGATATTGACCCAGGCACATTGAGGGAATAGCGACATAATTCCAAGTCAGGATGGTATGTGACTTGTAGGGGGAAGCTTGCTGGTGGTGGTACGCTTAAACATCTGCAACTCTTGTTTTTCCAGGTGATAGATGTCATTTTTCGGAAGCGCACGTTGTAGATGGCACACACTGTGTTTGGTAGTGGAGAGAGTTGAAGGTGGTGGGTGGATTGTGAATCAAGTGTTTTGAATGGTATCAAGTTTCTCAAGTAATGCTGCACTCATCCAGTCAAGTGGGGAATATTCCATTACACTCCCAAGTTGTGCCTTGTAGATGGTGAACAGGCTTTTGGAAATCAGGAATGAATTATTCACCATTGAATTTCCAACACCTGTGCTCTTATAGCCATAGTATTTATATAACTAGTTCAATTTAGTATCTCATCAATGATAACCCGCAAGATATTGGTTGTATGAGTTTCAGTGATGATAATGCCACTAATGTCAAAGGGAGATAGTTGGAGCCTGGCAATTTTGTGACCTACATATTAATTGCCACTTATCAGCCTAAGCCTGGATGTTTTACAGATCTTACTGCATTTGACCATGGAGTGCAACAATATCTAAGAAGTCGTGAAAAGTGCTGAAAATTGAGCAATCAGCTCAAGAAACACTCAATTCAATTCCATCACGATCAAAGTGGCTTGCTTGTTTGCCATCCAATCGATCACCTTAAACATTCACTTGCTTCACCACTGGTGCATAGCAGCAGCAGCAGCATGCACCATCTACAAGATGCATTGCAGTCATTTGGCAAATGATTTTTGACAGTATATTTCAAACTTATGATCTTTTGTACAAAGTCGGCAGACATATGGAAATGCCATCACCTGCAAGCTTTCTCCCGCCCCCCCACCCCTCCTCCCCATCCACCATCTACAAATTATCCTGGCTTGTAAGTACTTTGCCTTTCCTTTACTGTTGCTGGGTCAAAATTCTGGAACTCTGCCTAATAGCAGTGGTAAACTGCAGTGGTTCAAGAAGGCAGCTCCTCACCACCTGCTCAAGGGAAACTGAAGATGGACAACAAATGCTGGCCGTGCCAGCAATTCCTTCATTTCAAAAATTTTAATTTACAGTAGCTCCTTGATATCCACTGTAAATAGATCTCCAGCATTTTTCTGGTTGTCTAGGCAACCTTGCAGATATCTTTTTCTAGTTGACAGCCCTGATGAACTTTGCTGTGACTACATAGGTGCTATGCCATTGACCACTTCTTTTGCTTTAGGAGTAATGAGCTGAAACTTCAGCCTAAAATCTCAACTATTCCCCCTGTTTAGAGTAATTTAGTTTTGCAGTTCATATCTTCATACTAACAAAATATCCATTTCATTTTACACAAACTTGTTTTACAGACTATTATTATATTGTTATAGATTATTTTTCCTTTTAGAATATTTTGATATCTAGGCAGGCTGCCCTTTTAAACAATCACGTTAATGATGTAATATTTAACTGATGTGTAATATACTGTAGTAGTTTGGCAGGATAGGTCACTGAAACAAAAGCACACTAAAGAGTGTCAAAGAGAGCACAATAGTAAACATGTCTGAGGAGAACCTTAAAAGCAGTAAATGTAAAGAACAAATATGGAAATAACATAGGAACAAAGTGGGCCATTCAGCACATAAAACTTGTTCTGCCATTCATTTAAAGCACACCACATCTGCACCTTGACTCCATTTAACTGTAATATTTGTTCAACTTGGTGCTGACACTGACTGGTGTGGCAGCTCACGGATGTTCCACAGGTAAATATTAGGATTCTGCCTATTCACAGTGGGGTGCACTCTACCAAGGTAAGGCTGGAAGAGCTTCACAAGCTACAGCCAAAGAGATGACAACAATCTAGCAATTCTTGATGATATACTCAGTATGTAGAATACCTTCGGGAATGGCTGATTTACACCTTTAGGTGTGAGCATTTGCCATTCCAAAACCTCCTTCTTACTTGATTCTCAAGATGTGACCGTGCAATTGAGCCTTAACGAGGACCATTGCAGCTGTACACTGTCAGGAAAAACAACGTGACTTAGAGGAAGCAGGCTAGCCATACCATTTATAGTCAGGAATACAACATTTCATAGAGATTGACAAGAGAAAATCTCAGTTATTCTAAATTTGCAAAACTCCATTTGATGATTTCCATAGATTCTCCTGGTCACATTATCTCCTGGAGTTAAGGCAAGAGATGAGCCAAAATATTGTGGTGAAAGGGTTGTTCAAGGAGCTCAAGGATGACGTCTGAAGGGTTGTGGGGGAATAGGCCATTGATTTTCCTCAGGTCCTAAGTAGTTTCAAAGATGCCTTTACCAAAAATTCCACTGTACGTACAAAGAGATTCCGCTACTGTTACTGTGATATTGTACCTTATGTTTGAGTCAAGTCATTGATAAAGCAAGGTGTTGTTTGCAAACATCAAAAATTAAAACATTAGTTTGAAGCATAAGCTAAACATCTTTGGAAATAATGGACATTAAAATTAATTTGAAATTCCATGTGATTCTGTGTACGGGGAGCTATTGGGTGAAAAACTTGAGTTTAAATCAGTTTGTTCTTTCAAAATACAACCAAGGGGTTAAAGTTATGGCACAAAGTCAATTTGAACTCAGAACTGAAGAATTACTTTAAGGGAGAAAAGAGGTAACCAAAATAGATATCAGAAATATTCTGTTTCTCTTCTACCATCAGTCTGTAAGTTTTGTGGTGCTATTGTTAAATCTGATGCCAATCTTTAGCTCTTTTGGTTGTAGAATCCTGATTTTGCAAAATGAAATCTTGGATGAAAAGTATTTACATATTGCTCGGTGTATATTTGTACATTACTATAGTTTCTAATTTACAAATGGATATTACTAAACCATTGAGCTTCAAACTAGAGCTGCAGTAGATGTTGTTCTTATGTTTCTTTAAAAAAAATGGGTTTCCCAAGCAATCTAAATACTAATACCACAGCTGGAGAATGAATAAATCATGAAAATTCAGTAATTTACATAGAAATATCAAATTTGGACAAAGGCTTCACCTTTCAGAGATTAGCCTTAACCATTCAGATCATCAATTGTCTTCTAAGACTAAGGTGCAGAATATTTCCTTCCCTGGAGTTGTGAGAGAGTTGTTAAGAAAGCGGTATAATTGGGCAAGTTAGCCCTGAAAAGGTACTCTTCTTCTTCTCCTTATCTCTGAAAGCCACTCCTGTACATTTGCCTCTGAACCCCACTTACCCTTACAAGGAGGTAAATATTATTTACATTTTCACTGCTGAATCATCTGAGGCATAGGCTTCAATGGTGATCTTCAGGTCCCAGAAGCTGTTGGCTCTGAATGGATTGCAGTTTCTGGCAACCCGGGAGGCCATGCCTGACACAGGCCAAGAAACTTGTCCACACTTGTCTGTCAGCTGTTAATGAGCTGATTGTTGAATGATCCAGTGACTCATCTACGCAACGGGAGCAGTATGTTAGTTGCTATCTAAAATGCTTATCCCCTTGCACTTAATCATGAATAAGAAATAAAATCATGCGAAAAATTTTGGAGAACTGGCGACATGAAAGTTACTTTTAATCTGATTGCCAGTATTTATACATTTGGTGTAAAATCACCATTTAAAGCTGCCAAGTCTGTTTCTGAAATTAGAATTGACAAAATAACTGATATGAATTACTGTTTTAAGAACTGAAAGAGAGGCTTACATGAAGTTTAAGGGGATAGATGAATTTTAGTGTTAAATGTAAAAAGAAGAACAGTCTAGCTGGTTTCTGAGAATTAAAAGATGGTATGTTTTCCAAAGAAATAAACATAATGGTTGTAAAACCTATGAGCACAACAAAACTACTATTTGAATTTAAGGTAGTTTTAAAATAAGGAAAAGTTATGCTTAACCTAGCAAGTTACTTTTGAGAAGATGAAATGTCTCATAAACAGTGAACAAGAACAGCCAAATAAAATTTAGTGATTCTTGGAGCCACATTGGAATATTTGATCTGTTTTAAAAATATCGTGAAAACATTTGTATTTGGCTGTAATGCTGTTCTAAGACTCCTGAACGAGCTAAGTTGACAATTTTTGAATGTAGAAAATGTTATGTGGAAATGATCAAAAGGTAGGAGATAGAGTTAGGGAAGAAAAACACCAAATAGGATCGGAAATAACCCAACTGAGTTATAGTTCAATTGAATATATCAATTTTGTATTTTTATGCAATAACAAAAGGATTGTGTAAATTAGACTAATAAGTTGAATGCATTCTCTTGGAGATATTTGTGGCCTTGCTTATGATTTTAAGAGAACTGAATTTGGTAGTCTGGCCAGTAAGTGAGCCAGCGGGATTTCTTAGGACAGAGATAACTCCTTTCTTTCTGATTTTGATAATATCACCTAAAAATCAAGAATGTCTGTAATGATGTTAAGGTATTGATATTAGTGTGCAGAAGTGATTTGCTATGTGTTTGGTAACAACCATGCTGGAGTGCATGGTGAAGTTGCACCGAAGAATGGTTTTCATACATGTGTAACTACTTGATAAACTGGTCAAGGTAGCTGAAAAGTTCGAATGCATAGTATCCCCATTCGGCCCAACAAGTCCACACTGATCTACCGAAGAGTATCCCACCCAGACCCCCTAACCCCACCCCTGCAACCCCATCCCTTCAACCCTGCATTTCCCATGGCCAATCCACCTAACTTGCACATCTTTGGACTGTGGGAGGAAACTGGAATACCCGATGGAAACCCACGCAGACAATGGGAGAATGTGCTAGCTCCACACAGACAGTTACTTGAGGCTGGAACTGCACTCAGATTCCTGGCGTACTCAGGCAACAGTGCTAACCACTAAGCCACTGTGCCACTAGAAAACCATTAGAAGACATAATTTGAAGATATGTTAACCAGATTGCTGAAAAGACAAAATACAACTCTCTGTTGCCAAAAATGTTTTGGTCTGCTTCCAATCACTGATGCCCTCTCAATGAGAATGTTTACATAATGAAGGCAATTCTTACCAGTGGCACAGAAGACTACATGCTGAAATCTGTATCTCTTCATAAAAACCATTAAAAGCAAGTGTGTATCCAAGCATTCCTGGCAGTTCCTTCTCCAGACTATCAGAGAGAAGAATAGTACATTCAAATTTGCAGATTGTGTTGCTCTTTGCAGCATTTCATGTCCATCAAGGATTGTCTTGAAGGAAGGATCAATGATCAGATTCAAAGATCAAATTAAATTTATCAGATACAGTTCCAGTGTGAATGGCAGCCATACATTTGAGTGCTACACAGTTACTGACATGGTTTCCCACATGTCAATATGCCATGCATGCTGCAGGGAAGTGCAATTGTGTGGTATCCGCACTAGATTTGGAGCATTTGTCTTCGACAGGGAAGAGGCCATGAATTAACAAGACGACAAGTTGTCTGGCAACATTAGATGTTCCACACTTCTGAAGGCAGGTTCTGGTAGTAGGTGGATAATGTGGAAGACAGTTGAAGTAGATGTTCAAACATACATGTCGAATCACCCTGCACATAATGTAATTGCTGCAGCACCATTTGCCACATTTGTGAAGGTCATGGGTGTAATGTCCTGCTTTCTACTGACACTTGGCATAATGGGTTTGGTTTGAACAGGCACGGGATGGCATTTTCAAAGACTTATTAATGGCTTCAAATATTTACATGAATAATCCAGTTGTGAAGATGTATTCCTGCATTATGTTGAAGCCAAAGTTTATGATGCTCATGGTTTCAGTTATGTTTATAGCACAATCTCAGTACATGCTATTGGTTTTCGTTAGGGATGGGATCTCCCTGAAGATGTGTGGCTTCTGTGTTAAAGGCTAATTATGTGGAAGCTGCTAACCAGGGACAGGCTGTTGCAACTTGTGGACTGAAGAGTCAAGGAGAATTAATTCTGGATTACAGACTTTATGAGATGCACTCCACTGCAAAGGATATGGCACGACTACATGGACTTGCTCCCTAGCATTTGCTGCCTCTTCCTCCTTCTTCACATCAGTTCCATGACCTTGAACAGGAGCCTCCTCTCCCTACTCATCTTTCTCATTGTCCTCCTGCTCAAATATTTGTTGCTTTAGGCCCAACTTCTATCCGTCAATTTGTAGACCCCTTCATTTTGCTATATTGTGCACCAAGCAACAGACAACAACTATTCTGCTGACCCTTGCATAGTTATACTACAGTGAATGTCCAGAATATTCAAGACACCTAAAGTGCATCTTCAAGATGCCAATATCCAGCTTATAATGTAAATCAACATGTGAACATACTTTTAGGTTGTTTGACGCTGTCTAAAGGGGTCATTAACTTGTTCCCCAGAAGCAAGCTACACTCCTATGTTGATATCTGAAAAAGTTGAGACAGTTACAACAAAGATTGGAGTCACTTTCAGGGTTTTGTGCACATACATTGGTGAGGTCACACACTACTTCCACCTTCAACGAGTGGAAGAATTTTCTTGTTTAGGAGTGTGATGGACTACTCCCCAATCTCCTGGATGAGTGCAGTTCTAACAACACTCCAGAAGCTTGACACCACCCAAGAAAAAGTAGCCCACTTAGTTGGTACCACATCTGTAAGCATCCACCACCTCCATCACCTATACTCAGTAGTAACAGTGTGCACAACGTACAAGATGCATGCAGAAATGCACCAAGGTATCTTCAATAGCATCTTCTGAACCCACGATCACTTCCATTTAGAAAGCCAAGAACAGCAGATAACCAAGCCACTCAATATCCTGACTTGGGAATATATTGCCCTTCCTTCAGTGTCTCTGGGTCAAAGTCCTGGAATTTCCTCCCTAACAGCATCACCGGTCTATCTACAGCAGATGGACTGCAATGGTTCAAGAAAGCAACTCACCACCATATTCTCAAGGGCAACTAAGAATGGGCAATAAATGCTGTCCCAGCCTGTGATGCTCATGTCACATGAGCAAATTAAAAACAAACATATGGATCACTGAGTGCCTCGTGGCGATGTGGGTGCAGTCAACAGCCCCCCTGTATCTAAGCAAAGCCTGCTGGTTTGGCAACTTCCTTGTCCTCTGTGACTGCAATGCCATATCAACTGGGAGGCTCACGTGCTCCCCCACCTAAACCAAGAGGGTGTCTGCGAAGGCCTTGATGCACATGTGTACAGTGATTGTGACATACTGGAAAGGGCTCCAGCTGAGCCCTGAAAAGAGGTGGCAGCTTGAAAATTCAGTGTCACTGTGACCTCGAATGCCACTTACAAAGCATGATGATTGGTGGACTTTTGCACATATATCGGTAACCAATTTCCAGGATAATCTAAGCCTTCCTGGGCGTTAGTTCTCTGTCATTTCCAGATATAATTTTTCTGTCATTTGACTCTGACTTCGAAGTAAATTTTGGTTATTCTCCTCCT
The DNA here is from genome assembly GCA_024137785.1 of Ginglymostoma cirratum. Taxonomy (NCBI): domain Eukaryota; kingdom Metazoa; phylum Chordata; class Chondrichthyes; order Orectolobiformes; family Ginglymostomatidae; genus Ginglymostoma; species Ginglymostoma cirratum. The sequence goes on along the minus strand of JAHRHZ010000057.1, from coordinate 20,368,082 downwards.
CCTGCCTGGCGTGCCCAGTGCTGCCTCCAAAGGCAAGTTTTGTATTTTTATACATGCAATTGGGCTTTATTTTCTTAATCAGTCCTTCCACACAGATTCTGACTCATGGTCCCTACACTGGAGCTCTTCTATTCACCTGCCTTTGTGGTGCAAATCTGCTTATCTTATAGACTTCCCTTGCTCGCACCTGAGTGCTCGAGTTATGAGGGGCAAAAAAAAATCTACCCTTCTAAGGCCACAGAGCTCCCATCAAACTCACCTTGGGTGTTAGCTGCAGGCCTGCCGAAGTCCTGTAGCATTTGGTGAAAATGTTCAAAGGTCTCTGAAAGGGTACCTGACTTCACCAAAGAACTCTTGCAGACTTAGAAATTTTCCTCAAACTTACAGATCCCCAAAATTGTGTTTCACAAACTTTGGTGATATGAAGAGCTTTCAAGTGAATGAAACTGTATTTCATATGCACCACCACCTCAACAAATTGTGCATGTGTCAGATATGTCCCATCTCCATTCTTATCCACCCAGTGAAAATTCTGGGTGTCAGATACAAGGATGGGACTTCTGGAGACATGGCTTTGGTGTCATTTTGACTCGGGCGGACTCCTTCCCTTTCCATGAAAAAGTTGGCCCAAGTATTTTGGATTTTAAGTTTTCAATCAATCTAACCTCAACACTTTGAGAGATAGAGTTCAAAAGTTTCACTACACTTCTGCATGACAAGTCAATTTTTAATATCAATCCTGTACAGGCGAGTTTTTCTGAAATTCAGGTACCCTTGTTCTGACACCACAGAAAACCATTTGTTTATTTACACTATCAAATCTTTCCAACATCTTAAATCTTTAACTTCATCTTTCAACCTCAGTACCTTTCTAGTGAACCTGCATATCATCATCTCAATGCTAATATAGCGTGAGGTACCATGCCTAGTACTGAACATAGAACAGTACAGCACAGTACAGGCCTTTCAGCCCATGATATTGTGCCAAGCTATTATCCCACTCTAAGATCAAACTACCCTGTGTACCCTACATTTTACTATCATCCATGTGCCTATCCAAGAGTCGCTTAAATGTCCCTAATGTATCTGACTCCACTACCACCGCCGGCAGCGCATTCCACACACCCACCACTCGCTATGTAAAGAACAGACCTCTGACATCTCCCCTGTACCTTCCTCCAATCACCTTAAAATTATGCACCCTCATAATAGTTATTTCGCCCTGGGAAAAAGTCTCTGACTATCCACTCTATCTACGCGTCTCATCATCTTGTACACCTCTATCAAGTCACCTCTCATCCTTCTTCGCTCCAATGAGAAAAGCCCAAGCTCACTCAACCTTTCCTCATAAGGCCTGCCCTCCAGTCCAGGCAGCATCCTGATAAATCTCCTCTGCACCCTCTCTAAAGCTTCCACAACCTTCCGATAATAAGGCAACCGGAACTGAATACAATATTCCAAGTGTGGTCTAACCAGGGTTCTATAGAGCTGCAGCAGAACTTCACAGCTCTTAAACTCAATTCCCCTGCCAATCAAAGCCAACACACCATACGCCTTCTTTACAACCCTATCAACTTGGGTGGCAATTTTGAGGGATCTATGGACATGGGCCCCAAGGTCCCTCTGTTCTTCCACACTGCCAAGAATCCTGCCATTAACCCTATATTCTGCATTCAAATTCAACCTTCCAAAATGAATCACTTCATGCTTTTCCAGGTTGAATTCCATCTGCCACTTCTTTGCCCAGCTTTGCATCCCATCAATGTCCTGTTGCAACCTACAACAGCCCTCCACACTATCCACAACTCCACCAACCTTTGTGTCATCAGCAAACTTGCTAACCCAGCCTTCCACATCCTCATCCAAGTCACTTACAAAGATCACAAAAAGCAGAGGTCCCTGAACAGATCCCTGTGGAACACCACTGGTCACCGAGCTCCAGGCTAAATGCTTTCCATCTACTACCACCCTCTGTCATCTATTAGACAGTCAATTCTGTATCCAGACAGCCAAATTTCCCTGGATCCCATGCCTCCTTACTTTCTGAATGACCCTACCGTGGGGAGCCTTATCAAATGCCTTGCTAAAATCCGTATATACCACATCCACTGCTCTACCTTCATCAATGTGTTTTGTCACATCCTCAAAGAATTCAATAAGGCTTGTGAGGCATCACCTGCCCTTCACAAAGCAATACTGACTATTTCTAATCAAACTGTGCTTTTACAAATAATCATAAATACTATCTCTCAGAATCCTCTCCAATAATTTTCCTACCACAGAAGAAAGACTGACGGGTCTGTAATTCCCAGGATTATCCCTATTTTGAAAAAGGGAATAACATTCGCCATCCTCCAATCATCTGGTACTACTCAAGTGGACAGTGAGGATGCAAAGATCATCGCCAAAGGCGCAGCAATCTCTTTCCTCGCTTCCAATAGAAACCTTGGGTATATCCCATCTGGCTCAGGGGACTTATCTATTCTCATCTTTTTCAGAATTCCTAGCATATCCTCCTTCCGAACATCAACCCGTTTGAGCATATCAGCCCTGTTTCACGCTGTCCTCACAAACATCAAGGTCCCTCTCACTGGTGAATACTGAAGCAAAGTATTCATTAACGACCTCCCCTACCTCCTCCAACTCCACGTACAAGTTCCCTCCACTATCCCTGATCGACCCTACTCTCACTCTGGCCATCCTCTTGTTCCTCACGTAAGTATAGAATGCCTTGGGGTTTTCGTTAATCCTACCAGCCAAGGCTTTTTCATACCCCCTTCTAGCTCTCCCAAGTCCATTCTTCAGTTCCTTCCTGGCTACCTTGTAACCCTCTAGAGCCCTGTCCTACTGAAGATAGTACATTAAATTTAATCAGAGTTTCATAACACTGTAGCAGAACCTCCGTGTCCTTGAATTACAGTCCCTTGAGATAAAGATTAGCATTCAAAACATCTTTCTTAATTATTTTTGTATCTGACTACAAGATTTGAGTGATTTCTGTACATTGAGCCCTGTACCTTTCATGCGTGAACTCACCCCCAAAAGCCATCAATATACCAGGGAAATTCAAATCACATGGATCACTGTGATCACTGTGATAATCCCTACAAGGCCTATGGAGAATCACTAATTAATCTCCTCATGGAGCTCACTGACCTTGGTAACAGGCACTGGCCTGACCAGCTGGAATTCATCACCTTAGCCCCTGAAATAGTTCAGTTGTGCATAGGCTTGTATCAAACCATTGCCACGTGTGCTGGTGGCTTATCACGCCATATCCTTTTGTTAATAAGCTGTTTGGCCCTCTTGAAGTGCAGTGTTGGTAAACCTGCCGTGAACCAGGGAGGCCCAAGTTCAAATCCCATCTGATCCAAGTGACATGTGATAACATCTCTGAACAGGTTGATTGGGAAAATGGATTAATAAGATTGTTCAGCTGGGCAAGCATTAGGCTGAAGATCTAATGGGCCTTGGGACAATCCTGGTTTTTGGCAGAATAAACATATGCCTTTCCATTTAGGGCCCTCTTGTGGCTCTATGGTGGTGTCTCTATCCCTGGACTAGGAGGACTGGCTTCAGGTCCCACTTGTCCCAGAGGTGCGTAATAGCATCTCTGAATGTGCTGATAAGAAAATTAGGTTAATTTAAAAAAAAAAAAAAAAAAAAAAGAGTCTGTTCTGAGGGTTGCTGTTGTGGCACAGTGGTTGTGTTCCTACACCTGAACTGGGACGCCTGGGTTCAAGACTCACTTGCTCCTGGGGCCTGGAAGACTGTCGTTGAACGGGTTGATTTAAATTCTTTTAAAATGTCTGTGCTGGGCTGGGACCAGCCTACGTAATCAATGAATTGTATCTTTATTTTGCTGTTCAGCCATGAGTGATGTTCCTTTCCAGTCAGGCTTCCCGAGTTATTACACTAGTGGCGAGAGTAAAGAAAAATTTCAGACAGCCTTGCCTTTCAAGGAACTCAACAAGAAGGAGATGGAAAAATATTAGAAATGCCTCTGTTTGGGAAACTGGTACCTCATGATGTGGCTAACGAGGATGGGCCCCAATATGCTGAAAGAATGAGATACGTTTTACAGGCAGATGGAATACAATATGAATCACTGAAAAAAATTTCAGTCATTCACCATGCCACATCAGTAGCCCAAATTTCAGCATCATAAAGAGCTGGCAGCTCCGGAGTCAAAACCTTTTGATGAACTGATAGATGTGGTAGCGGACTACTATGACACCAAACCATCTGTTAAATTGCAACATTACAGGTTTAAAATGGCAAATAGTCTTTCTGGCTAACCAGTTATTGAATTGTTGACAAGACTGAGGAAATTGGTGGAACACTGAGCACAGGTCAGCACTTCAGGAAATGTTAAAGAATTCCCTAGTTTGTGGGTTGCAAATTATTAATTCCAAAGGAAGCTACTGACTGAACCAGATTTGGATTTCAAGACAGCCACAGAACCGTCTGTCCCAGGCTAGAGGTGGTTCTATTTTGGTTTCAAAACTAAAGTTGTGTTCCTTTTCAGTCAGGTTACCTGAATTATTATAGTCACCAATCAGAAACGTTGACCCCATTAGTCGAATTGACAGGATCAGGGAGGAGCTGCTCCAATCAATATTTCTCTCTGACGTGTGCAACTGAAAGTCTCAATAGTGACCTTAGCAGCAATAAGCACACATCAAAACAGTCTTTGATTAGACAAGCAGTGAGCTGTTCGGAAAGTAACTGCTAACACTGAGGAATTTGCCAGAGGAGCTACAACTGCCGTTTGCCAGCAGCAAGGGGTTATAGGCCGTGCCACTTGGAGGGGCTTTGGGCCAGAAGTGTGGTGGAGAGATATCTTCCAGGGGCCAGGGAGGTGGCTACAAGAGGATGATTGTGGGGAATGGTGGGAAGAAGCTGCAGAAGGGAAAGTAGAAAGAGGCTGCAAGAGCGATGGGGCAGACAAAGTTGCAAATCTGCAAGGCAAGGGAGACTGCAATGTAGGTTGAGAGAGAGAGATGCCACAAAAGGAGAAAGAACAGTTTAAAACTAAACAAAGAAATATTCAGCTAACTCAGAATGAGAAAAATGTTATATCACTGAGTTAATGAATTCCTTGCAAGTGAATGTCGAATCTCTAGTTTAAGACTTTATACATGCATGAGCTAGTATATGTTTTTTTTAAAAAGTAGTGGATGCTATGGTAATGAACACTGTATCAGTTACTAAATTTAAATCATAGATTGCGATCTAATGCACATTAATGACGATTGTTAGTGATTGGTTAAAATATTCCTGCTTTACATATATATGACGAAAACACATTAGTTTTGACCCATCCAGTCTGTGGAAAGTATACTTCGGGTTAGAAGTTGTGTGTAGAAGTTTGTGTCAGTTATTTTGACAAAAGCTTTAGTTGTTAACTTGTGCCTGTAATCTTGTGCTAATGTAATTACTGTGGTGTTTTGGAAATGAATGTTTTCTTGGTGTTTGGCTTTAGGATTAATGGAAGCTTTATAATTATTGGGAATATTGATGAATTCACACAATTCTGCTTCTCTGGCTGTTGAAATGAACACATAAACACAAATACAGAAGGCATTTTTACCACTCGATTACATTGCCTAATAATTTAATTAGTTAGAATGTGGAGTTTGCACATTCTCCCCATGTCTGCGTGGGTTTCCTTTGGATGCTCCGGTTTCCTCCCACAGTCCAAAGATGTGCAGACTAGGTAGATTGGCAAATGCTAAATTGCCCATAGTGCCCAGGGATGTTTAGGTTAGGTGGGTTAGACATGGGAAATGTAGGGGAATGGGTCTGGGTGAGATGCTCTTCGGAGGGGCGGTGAGCTTTTTTGGGCCAAATGGCCTGTTTCCACACTGTAGGGATTCTATGATCTTCAAATGATCCAGTGAAAAAGGAGCCCCTGAAAACCTAGAAGTAGAACTCTGAAAAATCGATAGGCCTTAAAAAAAATCTCAAGACACTCAAATACAAAATTTTGTGCCCTGATCCTCAACTTCGTAATATTTAGATTCTGACCGACCTTTATTGATCCGAAGACCTCACAGTTCCTCATATTGAACTCGATATTCCATAGTTTTGCTCACTTACTTAATCTATTGCAACCTTTTGCAACTTCTGCTCCCATTGCATTACATGGTACACCACCTGAGTATTATCAGCAAATGGTTCTCCATTCCTTCAACTAAGTTTGGATAAATTAGCAAGCAGCAAAAGAAAGGTCAGTCTTTCATGAAATTTGGACAAGAAAATGCCTCCTGTCGGAAAGGCAATTGTATTGAAACCCAGTTTATTAGTTACTGTTGAATGCTATAAGATAAAATTAGAAACAATTTCACTCAACTATTCACCTCATCTTTTATTGCAATTCAATTGGTTACTATGGATACTGTTTCTATAGTACGATAAGGCAAATGTTATATCATGGACGTGAATGATTCTTTTATGTTGCCAAGTCACCTGATGTATGGCAACCTAGGCAGCATACACCCGCAACAAAGCAATGTGATAATTTTTAAGGATATAAAATATTAAAACATAGTTCAAAATTAAGAGGGTGACCATTTTGAGGAGCAGAAAAAAGGACTGACCCATGTCATGTGTTTCAATCCCGTCTATTGATCTCATTGTATTTTGCAATTTTTCTCCACAATTTCCTCAAATGATCTTGAGACTTATTTCATAATTCAATTACCAGTAATGTAAAATATTTTAATCTTTCTTTTTTATTTCTCAAGATAGTGTAGCTATACTGCAGCGAATGGGTTAGCTCAGTTGCCTGGTTCACAATAGTGACACCAACAGTGTAGGGTTATTTCCTGTACTGACAAAAGCCACCATGAAGTCCTTGCCTTCTCAACCTTGCCCCTTGCCTGAGGCATGGTGACTCTCAGGTCATGGTCATCTCTCTAATGAGAAACCAGTCTATGCTGCATTTAACTTAATACTGTTCAAGTAGCCATTACTTCATATATGGCAGAGCGAGCACAGGCCCAATTCCATGGCTGCAACAAAGTGGAGTGAACAGGCCGAGTACCATGGCAGAGTGAACAGGCCAAATCCCACAGTTGAGTGAATGGGCTTTTTTCCAGAGCAGTGGCGGAGTGAGCCCTGGATGGAGACCAGGCAGGCACAGACTGGAACTTAAGTACTTAAGTTCCAGATTTGTCACCTATTATCATTCTGGACTTTAACTGTTGAGGTTGGTTGGCTTGCCGAGCTGGTTTCTTGTTTCGCAGACATTTTGTTACCAGGCTGGGTAACATCCTCAGTGCAACGTCTGATGAAGCGTCGGTATGCTCTCCCGCTTGGTTTTTAAAACTCTGGGGTCCGTTGAGATGGATTGCCTCACTTCTGGTTTTCTTTCATAGTGGAACGTATATGGGGTCGAGTTCAATACGTTTATTAATAGCACGCTTCGTGGAGTGCCAGGCTTCTAGGCTTCTAACTTTCTACATGGATGCCTCAGGAACCAGGTATTACCATGCAGTGTGAAGTACAAACCATCCATCAACAACCCACAAGCCCAGAAAACAGCAGAACAAAATGGCCGCAAGATGGTAAGGGTAATGATAAATGACGCACACAACCAGCTCCACAAATACAACAGAGAAATTACACGCCAAAAAACATTATTCCTGGAAGCTACCAACCAAGACTGGGCAACTGACATGGAACGAGCCATCAACATCAGCCGACAGACCACAAGAGCCAAGAAAAGACAGACCCTGCTAGACAAGCTAGCCACACGTAACCACAAAAACGACAACAACAGACCAGACACATGGATAAGAAACCTCTCCGACAGGAAACTGACAGACACGGAAAACAGCTCTTCTCACCTGAGGACTGAACTACGACTACAGGGACGCCAACAAAACAGAATTCCTAGCCACACTGAAAACCACACTAAAGCCCAATAATATCAATGAAGAAACACAACAAACTATAAGACAGACAGTAATCCCAACACTAACCAGAAGGAGTGAACTCAACACCCTCGACACACAGGAAAGACAGGTCCTGGAAGGATTAAAGGAGAACAAGAACATCACAATACTACCCGCAGAGAAAGGGCGCATGACAGTGATACTGAATAAAAAGGGACTACATCCCCAAGGCACAAGCAATGCTCGCCAATGAGAACACATACCGGCCAGCACAAACTGACCTGACACCGCAACTAGGCAACAAAATCCTCTACATGCTAAAAAGACTTAAACAAACAGGACTGATCAACAAAGCAGACTTCTCAAGAATGAAATCCGAAGGAACCAACACACCCTGATTCTATGGCCTCCCTAAAGTGCACAAGCCGGAAGTACCCCTTAGACCCATAGTCTCCCTACCAGGCACTCCATCACACATGTTAGCCAAGGAACTACAAAGGAAACTCAGGCACCTAGTCAACAACCCCACGCTATCCACTCACTCCAAGAATTCCTCAACTCCATCGAAGACATAAGGATAGACAACGAAGAGACGATGATATCATTTGTTGTCATTGCCCTAATTACATCAATAGAGATTCCACTAGCAAGGGAAACAATGACAACACGACTGGAACAAGAGCAAGACCCCAGTGAAACCATCTTTAAGGACAACATGCTCAAACTATTGGACCTATGCCTCACCACCCACTTCACTTTCAACAACCAAACATATGAGCAATCAACAGGACACCCATGGGATCACCTATCTCCAGACTCATATCAGAAGCAGTGAGGCAAAGACTAGAAAGGATGGCCCTCCCACAAATCCAACCAAAACTATGGATATGCTACGTGGACAACACCTTTGTCATCATTAAACGGACCAAATTAGAGGAGACTTATACAAACTTATAAATAACACCCTCACCGGAATAAAATTCACCAAAGAGGAGGAGGGGAACAACCAGCTCCCATTCCTGGATGTCATGGTAGAGCGCAAGACAAATGGGGAACTGCAAACAAAAGTGCACCGAAAAGCCGCACACACAGACCAGGTACTGAACTACAACAGTAACCATCCCAGCGCACACAAACAAAGCTGAGTGTGAACACTATTTAAAAGTGACTACTGGTCGTGTCTTTTTGTAGCCAGTTGATGTTCACGTACTCTTGTTGTTAGTTTCCTTCCTGTTTGTCTGATGTAGTGTTTCTCACAGTCTCTGCAGGGGATCTTGATGACATTGGTCCTGTTTAAAAGGGCAACAACACACCGCAGCAACATGGAACCATGCCAAGAAGAAGAATACCTCTTCCAGGTTTGAGAATAATGGATATCCAAAACACTGGGCCAGAAGATGCCTACAAGAACAACATCAGAAAGATACTACACGCCCCAACACACTCACCACACTACCATATATCAGGAACTCACCACAAGACTCTTATGACCACTGGGCATCAGAGTGGCACACAAGCCCACGTCAACCCTATGACAACTGCTCACCCAAACTAAAGACCCACTCCCCGCCATGGACAGGACCAATGTCATCTACAAGATCCCTTGCAGAGACTGTGAGAAACACTACATCAGACAAACAGGAAGGAAACTAACAACAAGAGTACATGAACACCAACTGGCTACAAAAAGACACGACCAGTAGTCACTCATCTCAATCACATGGACAAGGAGAACCACCATTTTGACTGGGACAACACCAAAATTCTGGGCCAAGCTAGGCAGAGACAGGCACGAGAATTCCTAGAAGCCTGGCACTCCACGAAGCATGCTATTAATAAACATATTGAACTTGTCCCCATATACATTCCACTACGAAGGAAAACCGGAAGTGAGGCAATCCATCTAAACGGGTCCCAGAGTTTAAAAACCAGGTGGGAAAACACACCTACGCTTCATCGGAGGCTGCACTGAGGATGTTACCCAGCAGGGTAATGAAACGTCTGCGAAACAAGAAACCAGCTCAGCGAGCCAACCAATGTCAACACCCACAACCCGAGCTACAAATCTACTCCGAAACCTTTTTCAACTGTTCCCATGCTAATCTATCTATTTTTTAGAAATTCTGCAACAACACTACTTTTTTCCCCCTGTATCTACATTTAAAAGTATCTGTACCTAGGTCGTCTGTACCTAAGATGATGCTGAAAGGTGACATGACAAACTTTCCACTGTACTCATTTGACACATGACACTAAAGGCTATTCAATTCAATGATCCTAGACAGGGAACGCTGATAGAGGTAACTGGCAGTCATAATGGGAATTTCAGTTCATGTCTTTATTCTTGTGCAAGAGAACTATTGTCACTCCAAATACATTGAAATAGTAATAATTTGTCACCTTGATGTGGACAATCCCCATCCTCCTCCTGTTCAATACTCTACTGTATTCCCACACATTAGGAAACACATGTGCCCTTAACCGTCAATATTCACACGCAATCTAGGTTGAGAGGTCAAAAGACAAAAAAAGTCTGAAAACTAGTGGTCAAAGACAAAAAGTGTGTAACTATTTTTGTGACAAGGAATCTTGTATTTATAGCACATTTTAATGATTTGTAATGAACATACCTCAAGTTTACTGACATTTCGAAAAGTTCAGCTTCCAATTTCCCTCATATTGACACAAATACCCCATGAATTGGAATAATCCACTGGGTATTACACTTGAGGCTCTGAGCTTCAATTCAGTGCTAAGCTTTTCATGCTATCTAACCACTTTTACAGGAGTACCTTTGTTGTTGGTACCTACACTGACCACAATAACAGGATCTTCCTCTTTCCACTCCAAGTTCTATCCAGCTCTGAGCAAACGTCCTGAACCCTGGTACTAAGTAGGCAGCTGGCCATTTGGACACATACTCACTGCTGCACAGAATAATGCCTAACCCCCACACTATACTATCCCCTACATTCCTTTTTGCTTGCTCCACTTGAATTGCTTCCTACGCCACAGTGTCACAGTCAGTTAGCTGATCCATTCTGCAGCCCTTACTCTCATCCAAACAAGTAGAATATTCCTTGAACTTGTTGGAAAATTTCAAAAGTTTGAAGATCCCTCAATCCTAATCTCTGAGCTCCCTTACCCACCTGACTTGCAGTCACACCTTCTTGTCCCTAACTATAGATGACATTTGAAGATGCTATCGTAAGAGGTGTAACTGCCTCCTGGAAGACAGTATAGAACTTTGTTACAGGTATTTATGAAAATACAGTAAAAATGTGTACACTGTGCCATAATCTGGCACCATTTAAATGACAATTATAAAAAGAAATACATCTTACAAAGTTAGGACAGACTTCATTTTTTTTGTTCCATCCATGGCTTCTTGATTTTCTAAGTAGCTGTGGGAGGCTGCTACACTCCGCAGCTGCCAAAGCTGTCCCCGAGTCTGCAACGCCCAAGGAGGAAGCACACTGCAACAGCCCCCACTGCAACTGAGCAGTCCCAGGACACTACCTCTGCCAAACTCCTTCATCGCCGCCGATACAGCCAGCAGACCGTCCCAACTCTCGAGCACCGGGACCCATCTCAACTTCCAAGAATGAACTGACCGTCCGAATGAACTCCCGAGGACTGAGAGCTCATTCACTCTGCCACCGCTGCAGACATTGCCAGAGAAAAAGAACGAACCCTAATGCATCGATGCTGGAACAGCTCTCAAGCCGCGACCATAACGGCCACAACGAATGGACCGGATCAGCCGCTCAACAACCCTGTGCAACCTCCCTCCACCACCATAGCCGCAGAAGGAAGAAATGGGTGAATTGAATCAAAAGTTAAAAGAAGAAAACAAAATGAATAAAATCAATGCGGGAGGGTGTGGACGGGACCAGCAGCTTGAATGCTCCCTTCCCTGCTGCTTCCGCCATCTTTAAGTTCAGGTAACTTTCCTCCTTTCTGCTGTGTTGCAGCAACCACAGCTCGGAGCCCGGCTGAAAACCAGAAACTATATGCACACAATGCAGTGAGATCACAGAATCCAAAAGCTCCCACATCCAGCAGTCACAGCACATCACAGTCTTACCATTGATATCGTGTGTTAATTAATTAATTATTCTTGCTTAATGAATTTATAATAAACCAAACATCTCCAAAGCAATGTAATTCCACGCAGCTGTGCACACATCATTCACCATGCAGACCCATTGATTTCCAATTCCTGCTGCACACAGATCTGCACAGCAGCTGGGAAGATCATAAGAGGTTCCAATTAATTATAACTGCTACCAAACAAACCTTACTCAAAACTTACAAGAACTAATAAAATGCTCAACTGAGCACTTAACTGTTTCCCAGTTATGTCACACTTTCGATTGGTATTTTGTGCCCCCCAAATCTGAACTCACCATCACTCTCCTGCTCCGTTTCACATTCACATTCGCACTCACACGCAGGTCCTGAACACTCTTTGGTGCTGTCTTAAACATCACCACTTTAGCATTGCCTCTGATCTCTTCACAGTTCCCTTACACACTTAAATCTCCCCACTCTCGCGCAATTCTGAACTCTGCTACTCTTAAGTTGTTTTAAATCTTCCTGCAGTGATTCTCACGGGAACTGTCCTCAAAGTGGTTCTGAAATCTCCACTGCTCTCTTGTGCTGTTTTAAACCTCCTCATTCTCATGCTGATTCTGATCTCTCTGTCACTCTTTCCATTTTTATAACTCTTCCCCGTTTCAAGATGCAAATGTTTCTAGGCCAATTTAAAGTAGATTTGAAGGAGATAGATACATTATTTTTTCATTTGTTTACCTTCTATTAACAAGACAATGGACCAATGCATTTGTATCAAATCACCAAAGTGATCTCAGCATTTCAGCATTCAGTGTTAGTAGTGCAAATAATACAAGATGAAGTCCACGTAAATGACATAAAGTGAACTTGTACTGCAGATCAATGTACAACAATATATCATACAAATATAAAAATTTGTTTGTGAAGTACTACGCTGTTACCATTGAAAATGTTATTTAACATACTTAGGTAGGTGTCAACCAAACTTGTTATATTCCATGGTAATGGAAGAGTCAGAGAAGCCCCTCTTTCCGCAACCCCCATCCACCAATTGTAATCAGCTCCTCTCCCCACACAACATTCAAACCTCTATTCCTAAACAGCTTCTTTCCTCACACACTTCCCACTCACGCACCTCTTCTGTCCATCCACCTGCAAGACACCCCCCCCCCCCCCACCAGCCTTCACTCTGAGCCCTTACCTGGCTCTCTCCAACTTGTGGGGACTTACTCCTCATCGCTGCTGGTGTTAGTTGGTGGCTCCTCTTTGGCAGGTGACACTTGGATACACACTACTGAAAGAGGACCATCCTGGAGGAAGAGGAGCTCAGGTTCCAAGGGCTCAAATCCTAGTAGTGTCAGGGATCAGGACCTAAGCAAGCCAAGCCTAATGGTGGGATATGCCCAAGATGGTAACTGACTGGAATCTTTCTCCTGATTGGAACTGAACTTTGAATTATTGTGTCGTCTCTGGCATATGTCAGATTGCTCCTTTGATAGACTTTTGGAGTTAATTGTGCAAAAATAGATGAACTAATTGCACTTTTGCCTTATCCTTGGAAGGAGTGGCATGAGATAGGGTTAGGGTCAAGTCTCATTAAAACCAAGTGAAGGATCCTCCTAGACATCATCAGATACTTTACTGTCTAACCACTCATGTTTTTAAAAAAATGTGAAAGTCCATTATTCCATATATTTAGAACTGGAGAGCTTAAAACATGGGCTGTTTATAATCAACTATGAAACAGAAATCAATTCTTTTTGTTTTTTGCCCAGGTCTTCTATTGGGTTAGGAGTGGTTGCCTCTGGTTTAGAAATTAATGAAGTGGTGACTTCAACCACCCATCAATCAATGGCTCACCCCTCGCACGCAATTTATTTGCACAAATAAGTCACCAAATAAACCATCTGTTCTTGGTTAGTCAGAATGCCACTCAGAGGACAAGACTCAAAGTGGAGATTCAGCAACTTCATGTAGTAATATTTTGAAAAATGGGCAGACACATGAACACTACAACAATTATAGAAACAAAAAGAAAGTGTAAAGGCATATGGGTTGGGTATCAGAGTCAGAAACAGCATTCAGCATGTCTTTCTTACCAATGTCTCTTAAGTTTTGCTTTTGGCTGAAGGCAGAGACATTCTGCCTGTTAACCAATGCTAAATCTATGCTAGTCTATTAATGCAAATCAATGCACTTTGTTTGCTAACCTCCTGAGTGGGACATTTAGCATTCCAAATACAACACAATCACTAGTACTTCTCATTGATTCTGCTCATGAGATCCTAAAAACAAATCTATCAGGTTTATCAAACATCAACAGGCTAACAGATTTGTAGTTCCCTGTTTCCTCCTCTATTAGACTATGGGGTTACATTTGCAGCCTTCCAATCTTTATGCACTTTGCACGATTAATAAAATTTCGAAAGATGATCACCAATGCATCAATTATCTCTGTAACGATTTCTTTCAATACACTAGAATGTTGGTCATCAGATCCCAGGAATTCAGTAACTGTCAGTACCATTAGTTCCTCAAAAATAAATTCACTGGATCCTTGCATCGATTATTTTGGGGAAACTTCTGGTAAAGAGAGATACAAAGTAATTATTTAGCTTCCCTGCCATTTCTCTATTTCTTATTGTAAATGCTGCGGTGATGAACCTTTAATTGTCTTTGCAACTTTTCATGTTTACAAACAACTGAAAGTTTTTACAATCCTTTTTTAAAATGTTTCTTGCTATTTGATTCTCTTTCCTTAATCAATTTCTTTGGGTCTTCCTTTCGCTGAATTCTAAAATTCTCCAAGTCCTCAGGCTTATACCATTTTTGGACAACTTTAGGAGTCTTCTCTTTTGGTCTAATACTATCGTTAGCTTCCTTTTTGTTGTCTCTCTCTCATTTTCCTGTTGCGTCATTTTGGCTTAAAGGAATTTTTTAAAAATCCAAACATTAGTTATTTAAATTACTAGCCATTGTCTTTTGACCATCAAACCTTTTTAATGTATTTTTCAAATCTACAACCAACTTCCTATTCACATCTACGTCATTCCGAATTTAGATTTATGACCATAATTTCAAAGAAGTATTTTTGATTCAAACCAATAGAAAATTTTAGCATCCAATGGTTACTCTTCCCCAAAGGTTCATTTGCAACAAAAGCATTAGTTGGTCCTTTCTCATTTCATAATACTAGATCTAAAATAACCTATGCCCTAATTGGTTCCTCAATATATTGCTCTGGAAAACTGTTTCAAACACATTCTAGGAATTCTTCCAAAGCATTAACATTCACTAGATTTACCCAGTCTATGCATATTAAAGTCACTCATGATTACTGCATCCCACTTCCTACATGCACTAATTTTTCATGTTATACTGTGCCTTACATTGTTACTAACACTTCCTCCAAGATAGCACCAGAATGTGGCAACATTTTGCGAGCTGTCTATGGCAGATCTTGTTCTTACATAACTTATAATCATTCTGCTCTTCTAAACCTCAATTCTAAGTTCTTTCAGAATTACTAACAATGTTCTAATAGACTTCTCAAATGTTAATTCTTACCTCTGTCTCTACACCTTCTCTTTATCTCACACTCTGTATGGTACAATCTGCCTGTATAGCATACAGAACAGCACTTTTCAATATATCAGAGATAATAGGAACTGCAGATGCTGGAGAATCCGAGATAACAAGGTGTAGAACTGGATGAACACAGCAGGCCAAGCAGCATCAGAGGAGCAGGAAATCTTGACGTTTCGGGCCTAGACCCTTCATCAGAAATGGGGGAAGGGAAGAGGGTTCTGAAATAAATAGGGAGAGAGGGGGAGGCGGATAGAGGATGGATAGAGGAGAGGATAGGTGGAGAGGAGGCAGACAAGTCGAAGAGCCGGGGATGGAGCCAGTAAAGGTGAGTGTAGGTAGGGAGGAGATAGGTCAGTCCAGGGAGGACAGACAGGTCAAGGGGGCGGGATGATGTTAGTAGATAGGAGATGGGGGTGTGGCTTGAGGTGGGAGGAGGGGATAGGTGAGAGGAAGAATAGGTTAGGGAGGCGGGGACGAGCTGGGCTGGTTTTGGGATGTGGTGGGGGAGTCTTGGTCAACCTACAGCCACATCTCCATTATTGCAACTAAATGGGATGCTTTTACTTCTACAAGCACCATCAATCCAGCTAACTCCTTGTGAATATTGTGTTCAATAGATAGATTTCTGTCTTTTTAACACTGTTCTGTAACTTGATTCTAGTTGATTCTAGAACTTGTTTCTGCTCCTTTCCATTTTTATTTACAACAGTTGTACCAATCCACTCTAGTCCTAAAACTAGGAGAGCCGTTTGACAGGCTTGTCAAACTGCAGCCTTATGTAGTCACATGCTCAGAATCATACCTTACAGACAACATCCTAGGCAACACCATCTCCAGCTGGGGAATTGGTATTGCACTGAATGGACAGACCCAGCAGAGGTGGCAGCACAACAGTATACAGTCAGGAAGGAGTTGGTATGAAACTCCTTAACATTGACTCTGGAATCCATAATGTCTCTTGGCATCAGGTCAAACATGGTTCAAGACATCTCTTGCCGACTACCGTGTACTCCATGCTCCATGTACTCCACCATGATTAACACCTCTTGGAGGAAGTATTGAGGGTGGCAAGAGTGCAGAATTTACTCTGGATAGGGGTGGGGGGGTGCTTCAGTGTCCGTCATCAAGAATGGTATGACATTAAGACTAATAATTTAACTAGTCAAATCATGAAGGACATTGTTTGCAAGACTGGGTCTCTGGTAAGTGGTAAGGGACCCAAAAGAGAAAAACACATTTGAACTCATCTCATTATAATCTGTCTGACACAGATGCATCTGTCCAGGACAGTGTCGGCGTGATAACTGAAGTCTTTGTGGAGACAAAGCCCCAGCTCCGCAATGAGAATAATCTTTATGATGCCGATGCTATGAACATGCTAAATGTTTTATCTGACCTGTGATGTGCTATGGGCCAAAAGCACCAGCAGAAATATATTTAAACACAACCTGCAAACTTATTGGCCCAACGTATCCCCACTGTACCATTACCATTAAGCCGGGGGGTTTAAAGCTGGTATAAATGAAGAGTGCAGAAGGACATACCAGGATTGGCATCAGGCACACCTAACAACCTGGTGAAGCTACCATGGAAAACTACTTGGGTTTTAAAAAGCAAAAAATAGCAAGAGAGAGACATGGCTAAACAACTCCACAACTGATGGTGAATTGTGGAAGACAATCAAACATCTCACTAGAAGTGGAGTACTGTGGCTACAAGAGCAGGTCAGAAGTGATGAATCCTGCAGTGAGTAATTCACCTCCTAATTCCCCAAAACCTGTCCAATCATCTACAAGGCACAAGTCAGGAATGTGATGGAATACTTTCCATTTACCTGGATGAGTACAGTATCAATAACACTCAAGAAACTTGGCACCATCCAGAACAAACAGACCCCTTGATTGTCACTATGAAATAACTGCACAGAGGCCAGTATCCTGTCACCAAATCACCCTTTATTTACTTGTGCACAATACATTGGCTGTGGCAGCCAGCTTAGAGTCAGTCCCCTGAAGTAGAGGAGATTCTAAATCCCCTGTTTATACTATATTGTGTTCAGACTTGCGTACAAATCAACTTACAAACATACTCAGGAATGGAACCCATTTGTAACCTGGGGACATTCTGTACTAATTTCTTATAGGATTTCTTTAAAACCTATTTTTCATAATTGACCTGTTCAGTATTGTTATTGCACACTTCTGGAGCAGGTAAGACTTAAACCCAGGCCTACCAGTTCAGGGGTAGGGACAATACTACTGCACTAGAGGCCCCATTCCCCTGTTTATATTGGCTAGCCAGGGCTTCCTGTTTGGCCCAGGTTAACAACTCCAAACAAGGATATCATAGTCAACAAGGTCTACCTGGTTCCAATCACTACACACCACATCCACAAATATTCACTCCCTCCACCTGGACTGGCTACAAAAAGATTAAGTCTTTATTAATTAGAACCAAAGATGCTGGAAATACTCCGCAGGTTAGGCAGCATACATAGAGAGAAACATAGTTAACATCTCCAGTCAAAATCTTTCATCAGCTTTGTTTCTTATTTCAAATTCTTGGCCTCTTGCAGTATTTTGTTGGGTTTATTTTTCTTCCCCATGAATCTGTTGCACATCAAATAAAAAGAGCACAGCTGGTTATTGTAAAACTAAACCCTTCAAGGAAGCAAACATGTCTTTAATGAGATAAAAGGTACTGCAGATGCTGGAGAATCCGAGACAACAAGCATGGGGCTGGACGAACACAGCAGGTCAAGCAGCATCACAGGAGCAGGAAAACTTGACATTTTGGGCCTAAACCCTTCATCAGAAATGGGGGAGGGGAAGAGGGTTCTGAAATAAATGGGGAGAAAGGGGGAGGTGGATAGAGGATGGATGTCTTTAATGATTTTTGTTTGGCTGCTCTCACACCACTGCAATTTTTAATGAATTTTTCAGGTTTATTCCAGATGTATTATTTTTATCCAAGGACCAAATATTAACATGATGTAACCAATAATTCTCTAGATCCTGGGAAAAATAACAGCAGTTCTGCAGGGTTCTTTTGCTCTTTCTTTTTATGCTGTTGGTCGGTAGTGTAAGTGACAACATCCTTGGCCCTGCTGAATTAATGCTTCTGTAAGATCTTTGATACACATGTTTCCAATAATCTGTTTTATATTACGGATGTAGCCTTTACAGCTGAGATGTATCTAACAATCATGACCTTCTGCATTGCCAATGGCATTGGTGTACCAAGTAAGGAAGGTTGCTTCCAGTTTTCATAAAGCGGTAGCATTATTGCAGAATCATTTCCTCAGTTATCACCAGATACCTGTACCTGTGTTTGCAGTAAGAGTATTATAGTGGCAACTATAAGAATTACAATTGGGACAACTCTGCCAGTATAAAACTATATGCTGGTATCATTTTTTTTCAAATCTGGGACACTTGACAACCAAAGGTTGGAAAGAAAATCAATCCAACACAAGAAATATCCTTAATTCATAATGTACAACATAGAAATGTGTGAATAGTGCAGTACAGAGAACAATCTAAAACTCGTCATCTAAGGATAAGCATTAAAAAAAAGCTAGAATTAGTGCTTAATTTAGAACATTGAACAGAACAAGTTACGGTGAAGACATCAGTTTTCTCTTTAAACTTTCTCAGTTGTACATTTTGCAAATAGGAACAATTTACACCTTGTTCAAAACAAAATGCAACACGCATCATGTAAATTGAACTATTTGAAATGGTGTACTTGCCTCAGTTCCTAAAAAGTCAGGGCTTGTCAATCAGGAAATCTCACAGGTATAGTACCAAGGCCGGAGATTTCTATAGTGCTTAAGAAGCAAAGTGTAAATGCACAGTATGTGCTCAGTCATGGATTTTAGGAAAGAAGTGTTGAAAGCATTAAGTAGTTACTCTCAAATTAATAAAAGTTTCATCAAATACTTTATACTCTGCTCTTCAGTTTCATAAAGAAGATATTTTCCTTAGTTTCATCCTCTGGTTTAGGAATGATCTTCTCCAGATGACTGGGGATAGATCAAACTTTTCCCAACCTGATGAAGATGTTGAGTACCATTATCCACAAGTTTCATTTTAGTTCTAGGCTTCACCAATCTGCAGCATTCTGATTTTCAATAGTTACAAGAGGGATTTTTCAGTTGATTGAAACTTTGATATTAATGCTTCATGTTGGTGTATGTGCCAATATTTCAAGAAATAAAATCAAAGCGTCTTTAATAGCTCGGTGTGTATACTTACCACTGGAGTAGTACGAAGTCATACAGATCAAGGAGTTACAAGCCATCGGTATACTCTGTTAAATTGTCTTACTAGGTACAGTGACACAGCATCCGTAGGTTGGGATTCTTGTGCAAATTTGAGAGTGATTGCATGCATATCACAAAATGTGTGGATGGGACTTTGTCAGTGGAGTGTTCTTCCAAAGTCATAATGGGAACTGTGGCAATTCTGCTATCTCCATTTTTGATTTTTCCCACCTGATAATGGCTAAAATTCTAACACTGGCACTAAACACTTTTGATTCAGGGACTAGGGAAACTGTTCATTGGTGAAATCAGCTATCAACTGACAATACTACATTAATGGGTGGTTTAATAAAAAGTTTCTGGTCAAACATGGAGGGTCCTCAAAATTGGCAAAAACTACCTGTCCAACTACATTGCTAGCAATGTAAGAATTAAGAGCACAAATGTGGCATATGGGTGTTTTTCATGCATCACTATTTATTAAGGCTAGCTTAGTCTGAAAGGTAAATGGGCTGCCAAATTCATTATTGGCATCCACTAATGACTACAGGGGTGTTAGGCATATTTCCTTCATTGCAGAAGAAAAAGGTGTTGCATTTCTGTATTCATTCTTCTTTGAACGTTCTTATTAGTGTTCAGTCTTATACTCACCATTCTGTGGTAAGTGGCTGAACTTGCAGGTTCAGCTGGTCTTGCTTTAGAAAGGACATTTGGTGAGAAATCTCATTGTGGGGAGAGATAGTAGGAACTGCCGATGCTGGAGAATCTGACATTCCCATTTCTGAAGAAGGATCCAGACCTGAAACATTAGCTTTCCTGTTCCTCTGATGCTGCTTGGCCTGCTGTGTTCATCCAGCTCCACACCTTGTAATCTCAATGGGGGTTTTCTTTCTTTATTCATTCACGGGATGAGGCATCGCTGACCAGGCAACATTTATTGCCCTTCCTTAATTGCCCAGAGGGTAGTTAAGAGTCAACCACATTGCTGTGGCTCTGGGGTCACATGTAGGCCAGACCAGATAAGGATGGCAGTTTCCTTCCCTAAAGGACGTTAGTGATGCAGATGGGTACTTAACATTGTAAATAAACTAGCCCTGAAAGAACTAACAGCCAACACCCCGGGACAGACACACATTGGGTCATTGCCGATACTTATCTTAATTAACTCTCCTACTACTACTCCCAGACACCAGGCCATTCCCATTTCATTCTTCCATGCCCACTTCCAAATCTTGAATGGCAGTATAACCTTTAAAGCTAATGGATAGAATTAATATTTCCCTTTACAGATGTGTTGAATCACCACTGATTTCAGACTCACACTCACAAGGTGGTTGTAAGTATAATTCTTGCACACAGTGTTTAGTCTCAGTGTAATCTACTAGGCCTCATTTTTCACAATGGTCACCAACCCTGTCCATGCAGGTGACTGTCCAATATGCTGACGCCAGCATGGTACTGTTAACATTGATAGAATTCTTCATTCTTTGATCCAGTTTATTGACTGTGTCTGGTAAATCTGCCTGTTGGTTGAGTCTGTCAGTGCATTTTTACAATGTCTCTAATCGATGACTCCATGGGCTCATTCTCTGCCTGGGGCTGCCTAGGCATGTCACTGATGTGCTTGGCAAGTTGTGCTCTCGAATCTAGTTTAGAAAGAGTATCCACTGAGGTAGAAGTCTCTCAGCTAGGTGGAAGGTGCCGGTGAAAATTTTGCCTGTGCACTCTGAGGGCTTTGTGCCTTCTTCCTCAGAGGTGCAGGTGGAGCTGAGAGTTTCTGCTATTGCGTCTTTGGGGTGAAGGTTTGTTGGATGCACCCAGTATCTTCGTAAAATATGAGGGAATGAGTTATGTAAGTGTGAGAACAGTTTGTGCAGCATTATAATGGGAGAGCAGCACAACTTGTTAAGTAGTCCTGCACTTCTCCAACCAGCTTCTCCTCATGCAGTATAGGGAACCTTGTGTCTCTTATCTCTACTGCTGGTCTTGGACCTCTTGACTTAACTGTGGGATGATTATTCCTGCAATGAGATGAAAAGGAGGATTGAGTATGATGAAAATGGATGGCAAAGCAGTTAGTGGTGATGCATGAGCAGGAGAAGTAATAAGGTGTCCCCAGTGAGTGAGTAGGAAGTGCAGCCGGCAGTGAGTGTTTGAAGCTTGAGAGAATGAAATGGCTGTGAGCTATTTAATGGATATGCTCAATGCAACGGCAAGACCAGTAGCCCATGAGGCTTGGTGGAATGCGAGTGCACTGGCCGAGGTACAGTGAGTGATGGCCCCAAGAGAGTTAGGTAGCAGAGTGATAGTGATGGTGACAGTTACTCCTGTGGAGCACATAAGATCGTTAACCTTCTTTCTTTACTGCTGCACATTCTGTTTCACCCTGGGGCACAACAGTGATCCAGACTCCTTTCTAGGCCCAGACTAGGTGTCAGGGTTTGGCCTCCTTTGCTAGTCAGCAGGATAAAGCAGTGCCCTCCTATCCAATAACTCATCTATCAGTATCTCCAGATCCCTATCAGCAAAGCAGGGAGTTAAATTGCCTTTTTGGGCGTGGGCTTCATAATAACGATGTGTAAAGGGCAGTTCCTGCCTTGT
Organism: Ginglymostoma cirratum; assembly: GCA_024137785.1. Classification (NCBI taxonomy): domain Eukaryota; kingdom Metazoa; phylum Chordata; class Chondrichthyes; order Orectolobiformes; family Ginglymostomatidae; genus Ginglymostoma; species Ginglymostoma cirratum. The sequence goes on along the minus strand of JAHRHZ010000057.1, from coordinate 20,345,651 downwards.
AGCATGCAAAGTGGTGTATAGCTGCGTTTTAAGTATGGTGCCAGCATCATAAATGTTAAGGGGTTTCTGCTGCAGCAAACACTTGCACCTCTTATGCCAAGCAATTTCACAAGGCCAGCACTGTAGTGCCCGGATGCATATCTCATCAGGTGAAGAGCAGAAGATTTCTCAAGAAAGTTGCTGTGAGCTATACAGACTGGATGCCATGGATCTGACTTGATCAAACACTAAATCAAAATGAGAAAATTGAGCCGTGTGCAGTATGCACACACAGATAAACATGTATTTACTTGCTTTTACCACACATTGTCTATATTTAAACAGGAATAATAGCCATGTAAGATATTAGAGAGCAGTGAGCAGGATAATTGGAATTGTATTCGATTACATTCCTTTATAAGATCACAGGAAAGAAGAAAATCAGAAAATATTTTTAAGTTTGGCTGCTTGTTACTAGCACTATCCACAACTTTAACGTACCGGATTCCAATTGTTACCTTTTCAGATGTTCAAGGTTTGCAGTTTGCAATTCTCAATTAGTAAAGGGCATTCTGTGAATTTTAAAACTCACTTTCATAGTATAAATCTGGTTATTTCAGTACACCAGATTCAGCTAGCAATCAATTGTTAAAAAACTGTGTTAAGTGTTAACTTACTTTGGTAGAGTTTTCAGGTGATTTTCTCTCAGCTCTAGAATGCGAAGTTTGGTGAGCCTAAAAAACACAAACCAAAATTGTCAAAATGTACTTCTAAGAAATATTAGCATATTATTATACTCCAATTATTTCAATATGTCTTGAGCTGGTAATGTGCTCCAAATACCAGGTTACGTTTACTTGTCCTTCACTGAACTGACCTAGATTTGAATACAGTTGAACTAAGACAACTGCCTAGATAGCATTGTTAGGCGAAAGTATGAATCTAAAGTAGGTCATATTTAAAAATACTGTTCCGACAGTACATTTAAATATGACCACAGTTCAATAGCACTTAATTGGCACTAGATTTATGCAAGTTTTTCCTTTACAGCACAGACACATACCACGAAAGAATGGACAGGAGAGCAGTAATTCTTTTGTGGAAATCATTCAAGAAAGGAGAGGAAAATTGCTCACAATTTGAAAATCATTGGTAGCACCAGTAGATAAATACAGGAGGTGGTGGTGCTGGTGTTGGATGGGGCAGAGAAAGTCAGAAATCACACAACATCAGGTTATAGTGCAACAAATTTATCTCGAATCACAAGGTTTCAGAGTCCTGCTCCTTGGTCAGGTGTAGTCACTTCATCTGACCAAGGAGCGGCACCCTGAAAGCTTGTGGTTTCCAACAAACTTGTTGGACTATAACCTGATATCGTGTGACTTCTGAGATAAATACAAGGCAGCAAAGAAACAGGTCAGGAGCACAAAAATAAAAGGTTAGAACAGCAGAGAATATTAAAAGAAATGCCCACCATATGAATATAATTGCAGCAAATGATATTCATACAAATGCTTACACAATTTAGTTAATCTGCTTCACAGTGATCCTCAAAACATGCAGCATCCATCATTGGACAAGTGGCATTCAATCACTCACAGGTCTGTTTGATTGCACCTTACAGAGTGCAAAACACAAGAGAGTGTCATCCTGGTCAAGCAGCATCATAGGAGCAGGAAAACTTGACGTTTCGGGCCTAAACCCTTCATCAGAAATGGGGGAGGGGAAGAGGGTTCTGAAATAAATAGGGAGAGAGGGGGAGGCGGATAGAGGATGGATAGAGGAGAGGATAGGTGGAGAGGAGGCAGACAAGTCGAAGAGGCGGGGATGGAGCCAGTAAAGGTGAGTGTAGGTAGGGGGGGTAGGGAGGAGAT
>JAHRHZ010000057.1:20284645-20343398 GCA_024137785.1 Ginglymostoma cirratum | reverse complement strand
TCCCCCAACCGCATCCCAAAACCAGCCCAGCTCATCTCCACCTCCCTAACCTGTTTTTCCTCTCACCCCAAGTCACACCCCCATCTCTTATCTACTAATATCATCCCACCCCCTTGACCTGTCCGTCCTCCCTGGACTGACCTATCTCCTCCTACACTCACCTTTACTGGCTCCATCCCCGCCTCTTCGACTTGTCTGCCTCCTCTCCACCTATCCTCTCCTCTTTCCATCCTCTATCCACCTCCCCCTCTCTCCCTATTTATTTCAGAACCCTCTTCCCCTCCCCCATTTCTGATGAAGGGTTTAGGCCCGAAACGTCAAGTTTTCCTGCTCCTATGATGCTGCTTGACCTGCTGTGTTCATCCAGCCCCATGCTTGTTATCTCGGATTCTCCAGAATCTGCAGTACCTTTTATCTCAGAGAGTGTCATCCTGGTGGTCACCCACCAGAAAGTGTGCAATATGTAGATGCACAGAAAGATGTTATGGAGATAAATGACAAATCTTCATCAGTCGGATATGGAGAAACTGGGAGCTCAGATTGTTACTGACATGATTAAAATTTTATCTGATGTACACTCTGACTTTGTCATCATAAAAGAATGATGAATAAACTAAATATGGTGACCATTGAGCAGTTGTGCAATTGGTGCATATATCATACTAGAATAATTTTTCCCAAAGGGAGAGGGTGTGGGACAGTAGTCCTGATGAAAATGGGCCAATACAAGCTTTTAAACTTATGGTGGCAAGCCTACATTCCTAATTTTTTATTCAAGGAAATGGAATTAAAGGCTGACTGATGACAGACCCTCTGAAATTCCTCTCATACCACTTATCAGTGAGGCATAAGAGCCACAATAACAAGACGCCTGTAGTCACCAGGTTAGCCAATACCAGCTTCAAAAGCTCCCGAACGCCCCCCGCAGCCTCATCCCATGTCCAATCCTCCCTGTCATCCCTGCCTCCTTGAACTGACACAACCTGTCCATTTTCTCCCCCACCTATCCGTCCCTCCCACCTCACTGACCAATCCCCACCACTCCCTACTTGCACTGACCTATCACCATCCCACCTACCTTCCCCAGCCCTGTAGTCTTATTCAAGGTCGCGGAGTCTCTATCTTTGGAACTTCTCACGTGGGTAGCTCTTCCTGACACCTTGATACTGGAGGTTTTTCTCTCTCCTGTTTTCCACTCTGTTCTCCTGCAATTCTGCACCATTGCTGTAAGCCTGCAGATCCCACAATGTTCTGCCAAGGATAGCATCAAGGATAGCATGTCTAAAGCATCCATTACCTCAAATCTGGTGCTGTAATTTCAAAACGTGAAAACTTCTTAAAACTTCTATGCTGACCAGAACTCTGAAATATTTACCAGAGGAAACTCACAAAAGCAGCTGTAAACACTGCCAGATATCAATAAAAGCTCAGAGTAATGCACATTTAATTCTATCTAAATTTCAATGGTGAGCTTCTGGACCTCCTGGGAAACCCATGCTGGTGGCATTCAGTTCAAACACCTGCCTCAATCATGTGCTGATGACATTAACAGCTGTGCTAATTACTAACATACCTGGTCTCCCAGAGGGGAAAGATCAGCAAAAAGATCAGCAGAATGCCTTGGAAAGAAGGCCGTACCCGACCTCCATTTCAAAATGTACAAGAAATGTCAGACCAGTAAGTGCCCTTCACAGGTTTTACTGGTCTTGACTTCTAGCCAACAGCACTGCATCCGCCAAGTAGGTTATTAGCACACCCATGTGGTCTACACCAATCACAGCTGCGGTAAACGTCCATAGCTCCAGGATCTTCCGCTCACAATTCACGAGTTTGAATGCTACCGTGCAGAGAAGGGGAATATTACAGGAACACTTCGTTCTAGGAGGCAGTTACATGCCTTACACTATGGTCTCTGGATTTGTTGCAAGATCAGGGAATAGGTGTGTGTGACTATGGGTGAGGCAGACATAGTGATTTAGAAGGTGGAAGTGGAATTATCCAACTGGCTTAAGTTTCCTGTAACTTGTACGTCAGTCAGTAGCTGAGCCAGGGGACCCAGGTTCCAGTCCCACCTGCTCTGGAGACATATCATAATATCCCTGAAAAAAAACAGAAATTGCTGGAAAGGCTCAGCAGCCCAACAGCATCTATAGAGAGATGTTAGAGTTAATGTTTTGGGTTCAGTGACCCTTGCTCAGAACTGATGGTAGCTAAGGAAAAGTTGTTTTGTTTATGCAGAAGATAGGGTGGGGTGGGGTAGAAGGTAAGGAGTAAACAATTGGTGGAGATAGAGCCCAAAGAGAGAGATGAACAGTTGGACAGACAAAGGAGATCAGCCTTGGAGAATGAATAGCTATTAGCGAACAATTAGTGGTTAACAATGGGTGCTGCATAATAGCAGACCATGTGATAATGAGGCCTGGTGATTAGGGACTGGGGGAAGGTGCCTCAAGCCCTAAAATTGTTGAATTTGATAAAGTGCAGAAGGCTGTAAAGTTCCCAAGCGGAAAATGGGATATTGCTCTTCCAGCTTGCACTGGAGCACTGTAGCAAGCCCCAAGACCAAGATGTTGGCCAGGGCAGATGGTAACGTGTTGAAGTGACAAACAACTGGAAGCTCAGGGTCTTTTTTTGCAGACAGAACACAGGTGTTCCGTGGAGCCGTCACCTAGTCAACACTTTGTTTCCCCTGTGTAGAGGAGACCACATTGTGCACAGAGAATGCAGTAGACTAGGTTGAATGAAGTGCAGATAAAACGCTGCTTCACCTGGAAGATATGTTTGACCCCATGGATACCAAGGGGGGAGGAACAAGCAGAATGTTACACCTTCTGCGGTTGCAAGGGAAGGTGTCATGGGGCTGTGGGGTGGGGATAGAAGAGTGAACCAGTGTATCCCGGAGGGGACGGTCTTTGTGGAAGGCTATCTGGGGAAGGGAGGGGAATGTGTTTGGTGGGGGCATCCCACTGGAGAGTGGAAATGGCAGCTAATGATCCTCTGGATATAGTTGCTGGTGGGATGATAGGGAAGGACAAGGGGACCCTATTGCTGTTATGGGAAGGAAGTGAGGGGGGAAGAAGGTTGAAGTGCAGAAGATGGACCAGACTGTCAACTACCGTCCCATGGAATCCTTGATTGGAGGAAGGTGGACATTTTGGAGGCTCCCTTGTTGAAGCTGGCATCATCAGAACAGATGTGATGGAAACGGAGGAACTGGGAGAAAGGAAATGGAGTTTTTACAGAAAGTAGTGATCCCTAACAGGCTGATTAAGAAGAAATTAATAAGAAATAAGAGTCATGGAAGCTGTAACAGCTAGTAGGCGCACTCTGAGGTGAAGGGCAGCTGGGCCAGAAGTATAAAGTGCAGAAAGCCCACTGCGAGAAACAGATAGTCACATGTAGGCAGTAAGGAAGCAAATCTGAGTCAGGAATCAACCCAGATGCAATTGAAAGTTGTAACTCCAGCATAGGTTTAAAGGTGAGGGGGAAAGATTTAAAAGAGACCTGAGGGGCAATTTTTTCATGCAGAGGGTGGTGAGTGTATGGAATAAGCTGCCAGAGGAGGTGGTGGAGGCTAGTACAATTACCCATTCACATGCCTTTTCAATGTTCTATCTGAATAGAAAAGGTTTAGGGAGATATGGGCCAAATGCTGGCGAATGGAACTAGATTAAATGTAGAGTTGAACGGAAGCATCTCTTTCCGTGCTTACATCCCATCCCCACCCTGAGGGAAAAAGGTTGTAAACCTATCAGAATGGTGCAATTCCAAGGCCAGAAATCTAGAAAAGTAAAAGGGAATACTGACTGACAAAATGAGCATTACCACAGTTGGAACGAGCAATGTTGAAAATGAGACCGTAATTTTGTATCAAAGTCAGAATATCAGAAGGACATTTCAAAGTCCACTACGCAAGTCCTAAATCCACTACAGAAGATTAAGACCAGAGAAGCATTTTGAGGTCCAGAGAAAAATTATCAAAGAATTGAAACATTTTAATTGCAAGATAGCAAATATGTCATTTTGTCAGAGTGAAAAAAAGGTGTGAATCATCCTGTGTTGCTGTAACTTCAAAACTTTAATGACTTCATGGATTGAAAGAATCAGCAATAACTCTTTGGAATAAACTGTTTCTGGATATGAAAGGACAAGAAGAAGTTGTTATAAAGGAATTAAAAGCAGCATGTGAATTAACTATCTCTGGGAATAAGTAACAAACAAGCTGTTCCATGGGAGAGAGGAGATAACACTGCTCAATAATCTGCTGCCTCGTGACAGATAAGCAATTAAAGACAGCCTGCGGAAGTAACTTCCTGAGGTAAAAGGGTTAATTGCAGCACAGGCTGTTTCAAACAGACTGCCTACACAGAATGGAACAACGAACATGGAAGCTACTTATTAAAAGGCATGCTACAGACTTGAGGTCTCCAGAAGTGTAATCAAATATTGGGGATGAAAGAATCTCCTGAATCATCAGTAATGTGACACCACCAACTTGAAAGGGAGAAAACTGTTCAAGAATCCAACACCAGAAAATCTCAGTGGCAGAACTTTGAAGAACGACATTGCACAAGGATCAAACCCCTGTCACTTCCAGAGACTATTGGTGGAATAGTGGTCAAGTTGGGAAATAGCCTAGTTGACTGGAGATACTTAACTTGCTTACTTGAAGGTTCTTATTTTGGTTGCTACTCACATTAAATTTTAAATCATTGCTTCAGTATAGAATCCCTGAACTTGATTGTCTGTGGGTTTCTGAATAAGTAGCCAAATTTAAATCTAACTTGTGATGATTTACCTACAACAATCCCCAACAAAAAAAAAAATAAAGGCACAAACCCTCCATTTTGTTCAAAACATTTGGGAACTTCACAAAAAGAAAAAGAAAGTGGGAATCCTCCATTTTAGTGCTCAGAACTGGACAGATTATACTACTTCAGAAACACAACTCAACAATTTAGAGATTCCAAAATGTTTAAAAAGAATTGTAAAAGCTTTCTTTAAAAAAATTGTTACTACGACACACAATTTTAAAAACTTTTATTCCTGATACTTGACATTTTAACATCATTCAATGTTTCACAGCTGAAAGCAATAAATCACTTCAGAAAGACCAGTAAACATCATTTAAGCCTTTGAGAAGAATTTGATGTACTTCAACAGTAATACAGAGCTAGCAAAGTCTGGTAAATAAGACACAAGCAAGCTATAGATTCATTTAAAATAAAATTTGCAATCCACTTGATCCACCCTGACCAGTTGTACATAGTCCTGGGCCAGAAGATTTACAAGAGTGTCCATCTGGTCTGGGACCTTAATCACTTTTGTCAACGGACAAGTCTGTCAAGCACCTTCCGGTCTTTCGATCAGGAGAAAGTGTTCGACAGGGTCGATCAAAAGTATCTGCTCAGGACTCTGCGAGCATTTTGGGTTCGGGAGAGAGTCCGACTGGATCTGACTTTTGTACAGCACTGCACAGCGTCTGGTAAAAGTTAACAAATCCCTTTGCTTCAGAAGAGGAGTGCGTCAGGGCTGTCCCTTGTCCGGCTAGCAGTATTCCCTGTGCATGGAGCCTTTCCTGTGCCTCTTGCAGAGGAGATTGTTGGGACTGGTTCTGCGTGGGCCAAGCACAAGTGTGGTTTTTTTTGGCTTAAGGAGAAAACGTGCTCCTCACATTCATGGATCCAGCTGACCTGGGGAGGATGCACGAGTGGCAGTTGGTGTACTCAATGGCGTCTTCCGCCAGGATCAACTTGGCCAAATGTTCCGGATTCCTGATCGGTCTGTGGCAGGTGGACTCTCTGCCGGAGGAGTTACCTGGTTTCAGCTGGAGAACCACCTATCTCCTGCATCCGGGTGTCTACCTTAGCCTGGCTGAGGAATCCTGGCTGGCAAATTGGCAGGAACTTGAGGCCAAAGTCTCAGCTCGCTTAGGCTGCTGTACAGGACTGCTCTGAGTGCTTTCTTACAGGAGTCAAGTGTTGGTCATAAACCAGCTGGTGGCATCCTTGTTGTGGTACTGGCTGGTCTCTCCTCCTGGTTTTGTCACTGACACCCAGAAAACATTGGTTCACTTTTTCTGGTACGAAAAGACGCACTGAGTCATGGCACAGGTTCTGAATCTCCTGATTGAGGAGGGCAGTCAGTCGCTGGTGTGCGCCTGCACCCAGGTCCACCTTCAGACCTTGCAGCAATACTTTTACATTGAACCTCCTCCTAAGTGGTGCACCCTGGTGGCGTATTTTTTTCCTCCACATGCGTAACCTCAACTACGACACACAGCTCCTGTTTATCGACCGTGAGGGTTTGCAGGTCACCCTCAGGATGCTGCCTGCCTTTTACCAGGACCTGATCCCAGTCTGGGACATAGTCAACTCATGCCAGGCCTACCCTCCATCAGGAATAGCAGCCATCGTCAGGGAGCCGTTGCTCAGGAATTTACACCTCCGCAATCGCTGGTTCGAGCGGCTGGTGAAGGGGAGGGCCATGGCTGTGGGGGGTGACCAGTGTCAGGGATGTGCTGTGGTGGTGGTCTGGGCTGGATGCTGCTGAAGGAATTGGCACACAGGGTGGTGGTAGACATCTAGCTCATGAGCACTGCCATCTGCCGTTTTAAAACGGCAATGCTTGGACCCGACATTGTGTACCAGTCGGAGGACGCTCAGGTGTGCAGTGGAATCCCATCTGCGCATACCCCTGCTCGGACAGAATTTCACATTGGCCCTAGGATCCCATACCTCCCCTGCAAGCCTGTGTCCCACAACCTGAGATGCCTCTGTAATATTTGTTACATGTCTTTTATAGAAGCGAGATGGGGGGCCCTGTACAGACTGCTGCTGTACACCATCCACCTCTTCTACTTCATCCAATGCCCAGACATACCTTGGTGCACCCATTTGCTGCCAGGCAGTGGAGATCCCCCTGGAGGGCTCCCTACATGGGAGCCCTCCCTTGGGGATCGCTGGAGGGCGCGGTGATGAGGGGTGTTGCACACAGCAGTCCCTTGTAATCACAGATTGCAATCGTCCATGGACTCCCAGGGTAACTGTTTGTTTTGCGGCATTGTGAAGTCCATGGAGCATGTATATATTGGGTGTGGGCATTTGCACTCCCTTTTTAGTTATCTAAAAGACCTTCTTCTTTGCTTTTGATTGCACTTCAGCCCCACACTCCTGATCATTTGGGTACCCAGTGTGGAGGAGAGCAAACAAGTCAGAGGATCTCCTCATGGGCCTGGCCAAGCTGGCCATTAACACGTCCAGACAGTGGGCAGTGGACGGGGTCACTTATTCCAACTACCTGACCCTCCTCCACCCAGGGACAACCCTGGGGAAGAAGCACACAGTTTTCACCAACACACTCAATGCCTTTAATGTTGTTGGGGCTGCATTCATCCCCAACTGGAGAGTAAGTGGACAGTATTCCATCACACTCATGACGTGTGCCTGTAGATGGCAGACAGGCTTTGAGGAGTCAGGAGGCGAGTTACTCGCCACAGTATTCCTAGCTTCTGGCCTGCTCTTGTAGCCACTGCGTTAATGTGGTGAGTCCAGTTGAGCTTCTGGTCAATGGTAGCCCCCAGGATATTGATAGTGGGGGATTCAGTGATGGTAACACCATTGAATGCCAAGGGCGGTGGTTAGATTGTCTCTTATTAATGATGGTCATGGCCTGGCTTTTGTGTGTGCGCATGTTACTTGCCACTTGGCAGCCCAAGCCTGGACATTGTCCAGATCTTGTTGCATTTGAACATGGGCTGCTTCAGTATCTGAGGAGTCACACACATTGCTGAACATTGTGTAATCATCAGCAAATATCCCACTTCTGACCTTATGGTGGAGGGAAGGTCATTGATGAAGCAGCTGAAATGGTACTCAAAGCAACACATTGAAAAGAATGTTAAGTAAGATGGCATAAAGAAAGTCCACGAGAGCAGAAAGAGTGGCAAGCAACAGCAGCCTGTAGGAATTTCCAGTATGACAGAACACTGAAGAGCAGGATGAATTCCTCTTGGTAGAATTAAAAGATAATTATTAATTGCTTAGATTTTTCAGAATCATGACAGCTATAAGACAATTACCATAGTATTGATATCATGGTTAATGGCATGGAGACTGATTTGAAAATAAGGATTGTAAATGTTAATTCTTTGATTTTGTAGAATGCCCAAGACACATCCTTCTTCAAACATCTCATCTTCAACTTAATCTGCTGGGATTCACGAAAACGTAAGTAAGAGAATGGATGACTGCTACTCTTCATTATAGGCACATAGTCTGTACGTTGTTCCTGATTAGAAAGAAAAATGATAAAGTTACAGGCACTTTTGCAATTTTCACAATTTCTTGTTAAGCAGGCAATGAGGTAGAGAACTCTCGGTGAGTTAATTCTGATGCTGTACAGACTCCAAAAGAGGAGAGGCTGACAATATCCCTCAAGAGTATGGGATGATCCAGAACAAGACACCAGCAGGAAGACACATAGGATCAAAGCCATAAAAGTCAAAGAACCATTGTTTGAGAACAAAACATAGAAAATTTGGTTATTCAACCAAGCATTAAAATGCAACCACTGAAACGCTTTACTGGTCTTCTAAGATTAGTTCCTGAATGTAAGAAGTTTCAGTCTGCATAAAATCAGTCGTACTGGAGTCTAAGAATGATTTCAGATCATTAACAGGGAAGAAGCCACAGATTTCACAAGGCTTCAAAAAGATGTTTTCCATCTTTGATGTCAGTGAAGCATCCTCAGAGGAAAACAACAAACAGGTCTTGGGACAAATACTGCTGTTAATTAAGCAATATAGTCTAATGGAAATCTGTGGTGAACATTTAATTGAATAAGTATTAACAGACCAATATGATGGTAATGCAGAACAGCCAATACCAATGATGGCATCGGTAGCAAGCGAGAGAACACAAGTATAATGGACTTGCTGGTAAAACTCAGCAGGTCTGGCAACATCTATGGATAGAAAGCAGAATTAACATTCCAGTTCCAGTGACCTTTCTTCAGAACAGACCATTCTTCAGAATGTGGTATAAAATAATGGATATGAAGGGATTAATTTCAGCTGCTCTGAAGACCGACCCACTCTGATCTATTACACAGCTTGGATGAGCAATGCTGCATCCTTTGCCTCTTGCCAAGTATTACGCTCTGTTCTTCAAGAAATGCTCCTACTCTGACTATTGGTAGAGGGTCACAGAGGCGTGGTTACAAGAGTGTAACAGATGGATGGCATGTGAATATTGGCTTCAGGTACAGATGAAAGGTAACTGTACAGAGTGTAATGAGTGGAGCTGTGTGGCATGTGGACTAAGGAGTCCTGTACAGAAGAAGGGTGTCCAAGTCAGTGTGGGAATTGGTACATGAAAGTGTATATTATTCACCAGTGACAAATTCCTATAGTCCTAGAATTTGATCACGCATATTCTTCAAGTTGAAGGGGACACAGCTTTGTAGCTGTCTTCCTCACCACCTCCATCTATGCCTGCTAATTGGAAAGGCTTGCCTCTTCCTCCTCCTCCTCCTCCTCCCCCCAAGGAAGAGGTCTGTTCTCTGCAGCTCCTCAGCTTGCCCTCCAGGCAAGAGTGGAAGTTCATTATGGCCAGATTTTCAAGATCTCATCATTTGGCAGTCTCAAAAATCCAAACGTTGCTGAAACATGCACAAGTTCTCTTAAACAGAAATCTTTCTACAAAATGAACCTGCTATCTATCCCAACCTAATTAGTGAAGAAGCTTGCAGGCATAACCTTAATTACATGGCATTGGCAAGGAGCTCAGAAGGCCTACCTAATCAGAGGACACGTTCAGGACTTGGAGGAGAGAAAATATAAACTACCATTTTGGCCGTGATTAAAGGGGGAAAATTCTGTTACCGGTTTCTCCTTCCACTGATGCTGATTATTTCCAGTTTCTTATTTTTATTTCTTTCATGGTGCTATGCACTGATATATTAAGAATTTATTCTTTACGATCTTAGATATTTTTGTTTGTTTCCCCAGACTGTTTTGCAAATTAGACTGGTGAGTATATATGAAATGAAATTTATCTCAGTTAAAATTAAGAGAATAGTGATTGGAAGTGGATTCCTCTCAAGATCTGTGATTTGTCATGTGTGCAATACCAAAAAGAATGAAGAATAAATTAAACTAATTACTTTTATTTCTTGTGGATTCATGATTGATCGTGCCTCTTCAAGCTGTATTCACCAGGCTGAGCTACTGAATGTTAGATAGTATTTTTGGGAGCTCCGAATAAATCCAATTATATGGTGGCTTTCACCTACAAGATGTGACTCACATTGTTGGTTCATCGAGGTTCATCTTTTGGCAGAAGATCCACTGCTTGACTAATCCCTGTATGTGGGTGTATATTAAAATTTGCCTGGTATTTTAATGTTTTCTATGCTGAAATATGTCTTCAGAATATTCAACATGGGGTGATAACAACAGCAAATACGTTCTACCCCTAGCAGATAGCAGAAGCGGATCTGTATCATAACGACGATTGGTGTTGTTTTGACTTTTTTCACAATAATTCTATTATCAAACAACACTAATTTTACAGTTGAAGTCTACTTTAAAATCTGGGACAATTTTGGATGATTTCTGTCTAACTTGCCTAATTTGGATTTCTCTGGTGAGGCCTGAGTTACTATCCCCTCCCCCACCCCATCAAGCCGCACCCCCATCTCCTAACTTCATCCCACCCCCTTGACCTGTCCGTCCTCCCTGGACTGACCTATCTCCTCCCTACCCCCCCGACCTACACTCACCTTTACTGGCTCCATCCCCACCCCTTCGACTTGTCTGCCTCCTCTCCACCTATCCATCTTCTATCCGCCTCCCCCTCTCTCCCTATTTATTTCAGAACCCTTTTCCCCTCCCCCATTTCTGATGAAGGGTCTAGGCCCGAAACGTCAAGATTTCCTGCTCCAATGATGCTGCTTGGCCTGCTGTGTTCATCCAGCCCCACACCTTGTTATCCCTGAGTTAGAAGTTTCCACTTGATCCTCATTACAGCTTTATAATCATTCATGATAGAATTAATAATCTTCCTAACCATTCAATGGTCAGAACAAGAAGAAAATCTTGTATTCATGCTGCTATTCATTCAACTATAAAGTTAATTAAAAGGCCACACATACTCTTAAAAATTTTATTTGCATCTTTCCAGCGAAAAATACCTTCTGCCTCAGGAGTAAGAAGTTGCAAAACAGAAGCAAGACTTAGACTCCAGGCAAGCGGAGATGATCATTTTGCTTCGACTGGCACTTGCTCACCATCACACACAAGGCGGTTACTTCAGTTTGACAGGCATAGTACTGTGGAAGGTTCCTTTACCAAAGGACTGATTGGGGGAAGGGGGTGGCATAGTGGTAATATCATTAGTTGAGGAATCAAAAGGCCTGGTTACAGTGGGTGCAAATTTAGACATGGCTAATGGTGAAGTTTGAAATTAATTAATAAATCTGGAATTAAAAGAGCATCTAACAGCAACCATAAATGCATTGTCAATTAATAAAAACTGATCTAGTTCACTAACATCCTTTAGGGATGAAAAATTCTGGTGTCCTTACCTGGTCTGGTCTTTATGCAAATCCAGACCCACAGCAATATGTTTGGTTCTTAAAAGGCTCTTAAATGGACCAACAAACTATTCAGTGCCGAGTGGATGAGCCATCTTGGTCTCCTCAAGGCCCCAGCATCACAGAAATCAGTCTTCAGCCAATTCAATTTGCTTCACGTAGCATCAAGAAGCAGCTAAAGGTACTGGATACTGCCAAGACTATAGGCTCCTGAATGTGAAAAAATGTTCAGGTATGTTTTGTCCTTAAAATGTGGAACAAATCCAAACGTGACCAATTACTCTGAACTCAAGTCCACTTTTGATCATCAGTAAAGCGATGGATTTAAAAGAGAAAATGGATTGTGTAGAAGAGGGGTTAACAGAAAGCAATTTTAAAACACAGTCTGGCCACAATCACCCACATGCCCATGTCAGCTAGGTATGGTATAGACAGCACATTATCCTAGTCAATAGGCTTACTAACAAGCTTAGTTAATCTTCAGTTATACAGGGCACAAATGAGACCACAAGTTGAATACTGTGTGAAGTTTTGGTCTCCTTATTGAGGGAAGGATATAAATGCATTGGAGGTGATTCAAAGGAGGTTTACTGGATTAATCCTGCAATGAGTCGGTTGTCTTATGAGGAAAGATTGGACAGACTGGGCTTGTTTCCACTGGAGTTTAGAAGAGTGAAGGTGACTACATTGATATGTATAAGATCTTGAATGGTCTTGACAAGATAAATGTGAAAAGGATGTTTCCCCTTGTGGGTCAGCCCAGAACTGAAGGGACACTTCTAATTAATGGTTTCCTCTTTGAGGCAAGGGATGAGGGATTTTTTTTTAGGGTTATGCAACTTTGGAACTCTCCACCTCAGAGGGTGATAGAGGTAGGTTCATGGAATATTTTTAAGTTACTAGTAATTTAATTTCATTGCATAACAAAAATCTAAGCTTAAAATCGAGGATAGATGGGAATGTGGCATTTGAAATGCAAATAGGTCAGCCTTGATCTTACTGAATGGTGGAGCAGACTCAAGGGACTGAATCTGCTCCTGTTTCATCTGTTAGTATGACAGCAGCTTCTAAAACCCCCTGACTTCTACCATCTAAAAAGACAAGGCCAGCAGATACATGGGGATACAACCACCTGCAAGATCAGCTCCAAGCCACTCACCATTTCTGCACTGTCGATGGGTCAAAATCCTGAATTCCCTTCCTGTCAGCTTTGTAGGTCTCTTTACACCCAAGGGCAGCAGTGGTTCAGGAAGGAAGCTTTGCACCACTTACTCAAGGCACAGTCAGGGATGGGCAAGAGCTGCTGATCTAGCCAGTGACACCCACATCCCAAGGATGATTTAGAAAAAACACTCCTCTTTCAAGTGGCCACAATTGGTGAGAGATGCAAAATCTTATCTGCTGTGCCAGCTCCATCTACAAATTACAGCAGTGAGGGTGTGACAGCAAGAATCACCAGAGGTCAACAGGAAAGCCCATGTACACAGCAGATGTCAGCACAGTAGATCTGAACAATGTATTAGCAACAGAAGTACGAGAAATACTTCTTCATTAGTCATATCCTTTGAATTCAGTGGGAAGATCGCAAAATGAACACTAATGTTCTTCTTGAAACCAGCTCTACAAAAGGTTGAAACAAAACTACGTAAATCAACTCAGACTGGACTCTGCCTAGATGGCCAAAAGCATTACTCCTACCAGCTCCTGTTTTCTCAGTTCTCAAACAAATAGTCAACGTCCCAGAGATGCAGGTGAAAACACAATCACAGTTCAGTTACATCACAGGAGGCCATTCAGCCCATCATGTCAGTGACAGCTCTCCAAAAGTGTAATTTATTTACTGTCACTGCCCCCCTCTCTCTGTAATCCTGCACGTTCTTCCTTTTCAGAAAATAATCAAATTCCTTTTAAATGCTTCAATTAACTCACCTCAACCTCAGTCTCAGACATTCTAGATCTCAACTTTGACTTGTGCCCTTTGCTTCTTTTGCTAATAACCTTTTAAACCAGCAGCCTCTTGTGTTTTATCCTCCACCATTTTGAACAATTTGTTCCTATATACCTCTGTCTAAGCCCTTCATTTTTTCACAGACTTCAATCAAAGCTCCTGAGGAAAACAGTCCTAAACTCTTCAGTCTCTCCACATGACTGAAGTTCCACGTGCCTAGAATCATTTTTGTGCACCTTTTTGACACTCACTTGCAAGATTACATATCTTTTCTAAAAATGCAGCACAACTCTCCAGTTAAGGCTGAACTAGGGTTCTAACAAATTTACCATCACTCCCTTGCTTTGCACCCTGTTTTCCTGTTAATAAACCTAAGATGTTGGGTCCAAATCCTGGAATTCTCTCCCTTAGGAAACTGTGGGTCAACTACAGCACATGGGCTGCAGTGGTTCAAGAAGGCAGCTCACCACCAGCTTCAACGGCAACTACAAACAGGCAAGAAATGCTTGCCAGCCAGTAATGCCAACTTCTCATGACTGAATTTAAAAGAAGTTGTTGATATACACAGGACAGGCAGTCTGCTAATTTCAGTACTTCACTGCCTTGCATATTATGAGAGTCAGGTCAGGGATTGATGGAACTGTAGCAGGCTAGTCATCCAGCCTATCTTATACACCCCTGCCCCTACCACCAAAACTCATACATTACAGATGTGAAATCCAGCCCAAGGAGAAAGCAGATTGAGATAAAAAGAGGATCACAAAAATGTTTTGAGGGGGGAAAAAAAACAAAATACTGTGCCAGGTTAAGGTCAGTTTTTCAACTTGGCAGTCATGGAAACAGAAAAACAATGCATTGTATAAATGGACTCAAGAGGTCTTAAAGCTGGAAATCTGAGCTACATTAATCAGGAATATTGTGACTTGAGGGACAGAGTCTTCATTGAAGTGTGCCTTGTGACACAAAGCATACCATGAAATTCGAAGGTGGAAGGTGTTGTCAGTGTGCATACCAGACCTACCCAGCATTAATAAAGAACAGCACATTCTGTTTAGTGAGACGTGTTACATTTGTACAAGGAGTGATGCGAATGCCTGTATTTATGTAAGATATGTTTTTCCAGAATTGATAATTTAAAGTGAAAATTATGCCTTTGTTTGAAATATCATTTGTCTGTCGATTCATTATCAATTTGTGTTACTTTTTAATTCTGTGTTAAAGTAAATGCGACAAAAATGTGGAATCTTTTGGAAATTTGTTTATTTGGAGGTCTTTTAATAAATTTAGTTATTTTCCTTTATGCTTTCCTCATGGAGTATAACAACATCTTATGCTTCTGTTTATAAAGTTAAAAGGTTACCATAAGTTTTTCTAATGGCCATCACAACTTCCCATATACCTGTAAAGGCTTGTGTTTGTATACCCTCCCAGGTTTCTCAGTTCCTGCCCCTGCTGATTTACAGATATAGGATTTCACTCACAGCTGCTTATTTTGAGAGGATGGAAAGATTCAGTTTGTGAGACTACTCTGACCAAGGAAACACTGAATCCATTAAACTAGAAATTAAAAAATAATTCCAAAAGGTCTTTTGCAATCTTCAGGGTTTCTTCATGTTGCAAGTTCCAAAATAAAGGTCTTCCACCATAATCAATAACATCGGCAACAGTATACCTCTTAACTTATTGTTAAGTTACTCATCAAACATTGAGCTGAAGACATGAAATTGACATTTCAACACTAGTTATGCTGATTTTAACGTACTATATGGATACCTTACTATCATGGTGATGACACACTGTTACTATTAGCCACTATACTACGACAGTAATAGTAGCACAGTACAGAAACACAAGTCCCAATCCAAAATGCACCTAAAGAAATGGCAGTGTGTTAAAATTCCCCTCTAAGATGGTTTTAAATAATGTAAGTTCAGGATCATCTCCTCTACTGGTATACCCTTCAACTGGTACCTTGCAAATATATTCCTTAAGTAAACCTACATAAAATGTGCACTGAAGGATAATTAGAACATTTGTAGTTGTAAATAAAACAAAAATGGGCACAAAACATTCCTATGTTGAACTAAATAAAATAATTAATTACCTTCCAAAATTAGCTGGAAGAAATTCCAGAAATGCATCATTTAGGTAGAGTTGCATTAGGTTCAACAGCTGGGTGAATCCATCTGGAAGTCTGAAATGGTTGGAAAAAATCTTGTAGTTACTGTTGAAAATAATTTAAAAATTAAAGATCCTAATAGGATAAATTATTCCTTTACTGCCTTTAATAGAATCTGCATTAAATCAGGCAGCTTTTATGATCTTTAAAGCGAATCTTTTCACTTCCAAAATCCAAAGTTTCCTTTTTTGTTCCCTATTGCTCAGTAGCACGGAATGAGAGTATTGCTGATAAAAAGACACATTTAATTGAAAGAATATGCAGATTCATTGTGCTTGTTTCAACTCATCAAAACAAGTGACAGCCATTTTGTAGTTCATTTCTCATGAAAATGCCTTGGCCAGAGTCAATCTACCTGCTTTAAATTCAAAGTAAGACTGATAAATAATTGTTAGTCAACATCTAATTGGTGCATTTTCAATGGCAATGCCTCTATCAATTAGAACTCACTTGCCAACCCATCAGTACTCACTTTTCAAATAGTATAAAACAGTTAATCTCCCATTACATTGCCACTTGTGAGAATTATCCCAATTAATGCAAGATAAAGGCTTCAGAAAATGTCTTTTCATCAATATTTACTTATTATAAAATTTGTTGGAAGCAAATCTAGCTAACAAAAACAAAATTGATTTACAATTCAAACATACTAAAACAATTTGTATATTCAATATTTCTGACAACTTATCTGACCACAAAATTGAAACGACGCAGAGATAAAACTATGATCTTGCAAACCAGGAGGGAATTACACTTGTTTCAGAGATAGTAGGAACTGCAGATGCTGGAGAATCTGAGATAACAAGGTGTAGAGCTGGATGAACACAGCAGGCCAAAATCTTTTTCTGAAAAAGGGTCTAGACCCGAAACGTCAGCTTTCCTGCTCCTCTGATGCTGCTTGGCCTGCTGTGTTCATCCAGCTCTACACCTTATTATGTCAGGGAATTACACTTAACTGTTTGGAAATAGGGCAACACAGTAACCTCAATTGATAGGCACTGAGTTCAGCTTCTACTGGGTGTGTGGAATCGGAGATTTATGCTTGAAGAGAACAAAATATGTCATTGTGTTGAAGTAGGACCTAGGTTTTATGTGTTTTTTATATATTTGCAGTTATTGTACAAAGGAAGGTTAAAACTATGTACTGAAACACCTTCCATTTCCTTTGCTTTCAATGTCAATGTCAACAACCACTTAGATATAGTGCAACTTGCATGCAGAATGAACCTTGAATGTTGTGTTCCCCCAAAATGTGGCATTTCTGATAGGTGCCAAAAGAAATAGTTCTAACACCAATTTTGAGGTTTTGGAAACATGCATACATAGCAAGTAGGTAAAAAATGGAGAAACTCATTTCACATAATGCATTTAAAATCATGGAGAAGAATTTCATGAAGTCAGTTCAGGCTAATTTCAAATTCACTGCACTACCTTGTCCCCACACAGCCAAACCTCAACATTTTAATTTTCATACTAATATTATAATGAGTTTAGATCATTTCAGAAATTTTTCTGAGAGTCAGAGATGTGCACTTCAACTCGGTTCATCCTACAAACATCCTGAAAATAGAGCTGGGTACGAAAGAAGCTCTGTATTTCATCACTGTACACAGATTTTATTCAGTATTTATATCTTTACAATGCTCCAATGTTAGAGATTTTCACTTTGTTTTTT
Organism: Ginglymostoma cirratum; assembly: GCA_024137785.1. Lineage (NCBI taxonomy): Eukaryota > Metazoa > Chordata > Chondrichthyes > Orectolobiformes > Ginglymostomatidae > Ginglymostoma > Ginglymostoma cirratum. The sequence goes on along the minus strand of JAHRHZ010000057.1, from coordinate 20,326,001 downwards.
CAGCTTTTACCAAAGGTTTAAACCAAAGCCAGCAACAGGAAATTTCAAATAGTTAAAAGAAGGGAGAAATGTCATCTTGCAAAGCCTCAAGTTACCCAAGATTTTAATCTTCTGCCTGTCTCCCACTATAACAGTCTTATACATTATCTCAATGAAATTCAATATAATTTCAGGGCATAGCACTTCATCTTTTGATTAGGCACCTTACAGCCTTCCAAACTCAACAATAATCTCAGAACATAATCTCTGCTCCTAATTCCCTCCCAAATGGCATTGTGAGCCAACCCACAGCAGGTGGACTGCAGCAATTCAAGAAGGCAGTTCACCACCATCTTCTCAAAGGCAATTAGGGATGGGCAATAAATGCTGGCCAGCCAGCAATATCCACATATTTTTTATTCATTTATGGAAGAAGTTTTCAGACAATGGTTGTTGGTATGGACGCCATTACACCTTTACAGTTTGTAGGAATTGAGCAAATACCCCTACCATCTAAAATACTGGTCAAGACTCTGCACTTTTCAAAAGTAAAAGGGGACAGCTGGGCTGATCTCTGGAGAAAATGTACAAACACAGAGTTAGCTGCTTAAGACCAATGTACAATCTGGAATTCCAATCTACACCTCCATTCTAAAAGAACAATCAACCAAACCTAACACTCTAGACTGTAGATGACAAGGTGTGAAGCTGGATGAACACAGCAGGCCAAGCAGCATCAGAGGAGCAGGAAAGCTTGACGTTTCGGGCATTTCTGATGAAGGGTCTAGGCCCAAAACGTCAAGCTTTCCTGTTCCTCTGATGCTGCTTGGCCTGCTGTGTTCATCCAGCTCCACACCTTGTTATCTCAGATTCTCCAGCATCTGCAGTACCTATTATCTCTAGACTGTAACTAACTTATACACCTCGGGCTACGTAGCACAGGCAGGGCCTCTACAGATACCAAACATTCAACTTCAATCAAAATCCATTTACACATACTCTTAACTATCAGGAAGCCAAGTGACTTTAGAAGGAAGCACTAGGAACATAATGGACAACACAGATTTGAGGAGAGAAAATGGGGCACACATCCTGGATGTAGCCTGGCCTGCTGTCTTCCTCCAGCTCCAGTCTGTATAATTTCCTCCAGCTCCAGTCTGTAAAACTGCTAGCCCTGATCTGACCTGATGAGACAGCCTTTATTTTTCCCAAAAAACAAACTTTTGCAGAAATACCTTCCCCATAGACTTCCAAATCTGACAAGCAGCTTCAGAATCAAGAACCACAGAGGCCAAACAGAGAAGCTGAATCAGGAAGCCAAAGCAAGGGCATCATCGCCACAGAGGACATTCAAGGAGGGTGGGTGGGGCAGTGCCAACCAATCACTATCAGAACAAGACCTTCTGGACACGGGCTTGTTCTGGACCCTGAGAACTGATGGCAAGAACCTCAACAGTCAGCTGTACTTCAAAATCATGTTCTCCTCAGTGGTGAGCTTAAACTCCTGAGACCCCAAATTTTCTGACCTAGCTAGCAGTGAGGGGACGGCAGGTGGTAACAGTGCATGGGACCCTATGGTAGGAAGCCTGATTAAAGTTTCTGTGATTAAAACTGCTGTTTAGGTTCTAATAGTGTTTGAGTTGTGCTTAATTTAAGTATTTAAAAACTGTCCTCTGTATAATTGATAGTATTAATTTCACTGTTTCGTGCTTTTACCTGTATTTCTTGTATTATACTTACCTTTTCGTATTTAAATAACACAGACATTCTTTTGCCCTGGAACACCTATCTACTGCATTCTTCATTTCAATTTCCTTACTAAAGTACAGAGTCTGGAACCAGGGACCTCAGGGTGATCTGAACCACCTAAAAATCAGCAAATTACTGATTGCAAACCAGAAACCGACAACTTGCACATTATTTTACACCTGTCTTTTTTCTCTGCTTATCCTGCGATCATCTCCTTTTACCTCGCATCATCACTTTTATCACTTAAACACCCATCTTCCATCCTTCTATGTTGTTCCTTCTCCCTCATCCCCCTTAAAACCTGTTACCTCAGAAAACCAGTGAAGACGTGATGGGTGGGATGGCCTCCTTTTGCACTGTGATAATTTGGTGATTCTGTAAACCCTAAATTTTCCACTTCTGATAAAAGTTCATCGAACTGTAACATTAACTCTTTTTGCTCCTTCCACAGATGCTGACTGACCTGTTGAATGTCTCCAGTATTTCCTTTGTCTCTGAAATTTCCATAAAGCCTGAGGAACAATCTTGGTATTAAAAAAAAATTCAGACAGCACCAGAGACGAGAGTTGGAAAATTCAAGCAGGACTCAGAAATGCTGCCTCCCTATCCAGATGAGAAGGCAAATGGAATTCCTGCTGGACACTAGGGTGTATGGAACTTCCTTCTGCCCCAGACCCAAGTGTGACATAAACAGGAGATAAAGCAACTGGGATAACAAGCATGGGGCTGGATGGGTTATCTTGGATTCTCCAGCATCTGCAGTACCTTTTATCTCTGATAAAGCAACTGGGACTGCATTCCTTTCGAAATTGCCATAGCAAGCAAACCTTGGTCACCTACTTAGGCTGGGGTGTTTGTCTCGAGCATCACAGAAGACTACAAGTGACATCTCAAGTGCAAGAGTCAAATCAGTTTTCTATGAAGTGGTACTGATGTTCAATTTTCTTCACACCTTATGACAGCCCGAACAACATTCTCAATACAGCCTGACAGAAATGCCAGCCCTGAAAAATATTTGACAGTTACCTTTGTTCAGAACATATTGCATTTATTGACATGCAAGTCCAATGAAACTTTAAGTATCAATGATGAGATTGATAAACCAGAAGTATCCTTTGCGTGGGACACACGCATGATACTAAATTAAAATTAGAGGTAGTTTGGTAGAGATCCTATTTATAAAAAACAAAGACTTCCCAACTAAGATGTGGTGATTGGTCAGGAGAAGTCTAAAGAAAATTCCAGATGTTTCTATTTTTCATAATAATATTACAATAGTACATTGTATCATTATTTATGCAGGCTTTAGAAGTTCCATATTATTGAGAAACTATGAATACTATCCACATTTGTTTTTTCAACAGTAGAATCAGTCAATTCTAGAAGGTAGTTTGAAACTTGTGCAGAGGAACATAAGTAGGCCATTCAGTTCTTCAAGCCTGTTCCACCATTCAATGAGATCATGGCTGATCTGCAGCCTAACTCATTATACCTGCCTTTGGCCCATATGCCTTAATACCTACTTTTAACAAAAAAAAATTATCTATCTCAGATTTAAAATTAACAACTGATCTAGCATTTACCCTGTCTTTTCCCATTAACACTTTGAATACTTTGATCAGATCACCCCTTAACCTTCTAAATTCTAAAGAAAACAGACTTAATTTGTATAACCTCTTCTTATTACGTAACCCCGAAGTCCAAGTATAATTTTTATAAATCAATGTCTAACTCCCTCAAAGGCCAATCCTTCTTAAAGTGTCCTGCTCACAGTACTCCAAGTGGGATCTAATTAGGGCTTTGTGTAACTGCTGAATAACTTCTGCAGCCGAGTACTTCCGTCCTCTAGATATAAAAAGGCCAGCATTCCTTTAGCTTTCTCAATTATTTTCTGCGTCTGCTCATGGCCTTCGGCTGGTCTTTCCCATTCAGCAAGATGTGTTTTTGTTTTGCAAAAGCCTCTTCTAGTTTTATGTTGTACTTTTCTCCTCAGTTGTCCATGGCTGTTTATTTCTGTGAAGAGGAGCTTTTCCCTCTCAGAGGCATAAACTGGTTCTGTATAGTGTTCAATGTTTCTTTAAACATGTTCTTCAGTTGTTTTACCAGTTAGCAGATTTTCCAAGTTTACTGTGGACAGTCTGTCTCATCTTGTTAAAGTCAGCCTTGCCTAAATCTAAAATTCTAGTGGCTGAGTTATGCTTTTTGCTTTCAAATGCTACATTGAACTCAATCATGTTATGATCATTATTTGATAAATGTTCAAGCACAATTTGGTTAATTAAATCCAGTTGATTACTCATTACTAAATCCAAAATTGCTTGTAACCTTATTGAGTCCAGGATATGTTGTTGTCGGAAACTATCATGGACACACCAGAAATTCATTACTTTTCTGACAGGTGCTTGCCTGGTTCTCCCAAATGTATGGAGAAGTTAAAATTCCCCATTAATATTACTTTGGCTATGCTACACACTTGCTTAACTTCTGTACTTATATAACCTAGCGCTTCAGTGCTGCTACTTGGGGGTCAGTTCACAACACCTATTACAGTTTTAGATCCTTTACTGTTCCTCAGTGCCACCCACGTGGTCCCCTCATGCTTCCCCCTCATAATATCCTCCCTCACCAGTTAAACAGTTTTGTTTCTAATCAGCAAGGCTTCTCTATCTCCTCTACCATTTTCCCCATCCATCCTGTAAACCTTATAATCTGGAACATTTAGTTCCCAATCCTGACCATCAGTAATGGCTACTATATCATAATCTACAGTTTCAATTTGTGCTTGCAAATTATTTAGACTTTTTCCTTTTGCTCCATGCATTCCTATATAAACTCATATTTGGGCCATACAATGAAACCTGTCCCTCAGCACTGATGCTTTATTCACTTGTTTATTATTTCCCCTCTTCTAGTTTAATCAATGCACTTCTTGTAGTTTTGCCATTATCTGCCATACCTGAACCTACTATCTCTAGTTTTGCCATTATCTGCCATACCTGAACCTACTATCTCTAGCTTTTTGGACTGTTTGTTTATTCTGTCACATTACTTGATTTTGAAACCATGTTGACTTCCCCACTGCACCCCTGCCAATTCCACCTGAGTTCTCCCCTCCATTTACTAAAGTCCTTGTGACCACCCTATTAAGCCTTTCCACTAGGGCACTCGTCCCAGTATTGGGACGAGAAAGTCACTCCTTTAGCCATGCGTTATTTCCCCAATTTCCTTACCTCTATGACAATGCATGTTGTTCAGAGATTTTAAACTTTGAGGTCCTGCTCTTTAATTTTGTTCCTAATTCCTGATATTCCCCAAACTGTACCACATGCCCATGTTGCTGGTCACACAACAACTGATTCTCCCCTTCCACTCCAATATCCTTGCAAGTGGTTCAGGATATCCCTTACCTTGGCACCATGCAGGACTCTCAATCCTGCTTACAAAGGATGCTATGCTATCTGTCACCCCAATTATAAAATCCCCTACCACTTCTCTTTTTGCTCCCACTGCTTGAAAGGCCTCTTGTACTATGCTGCAGTGGTCAGTTTACCCATCCCACACATTCCCACCAGCACCCGTGACATCCCACAGTCCTTTTCCTCAACCACTCAGAATAAGTACCTCATACCTATTGGACAAAGTCAAGAAGTGAGGCTCCACTAATGCCAAATTCAGGATCCTGCCTACCTACCTCACTTGTAGTCCTCTGCTGTCCCTGACCAAATTTGAACTACTGAATCCACAGGGTGTGACCACCTCCTGAAACACAGCATTTGGGTAACTCTTGCAACCTCCCTGATGTATCACAGTGTTTGAAGCTAAGACTGTAGCTCATCAGGTCTGAACCAGAGTTCCTCAGGCAGCCAACACCTGCTCCAGATGTGATCACTATGAACCACAATAGGATCTACCAGCTCCCATATTAAGAAGGTATAAAACATTGCCTGGCCCTGCAACTCTAAATTGTTTCTTGTTTAATTCATATTTTGGTTCATATTCTTATGGGTCTTTGGTTTTTTGATCTGTAGAATAGTTCTCCAACTTGCCTTTAATCTGAAAGCAACCTTGAATAGTTATTCAAATTAGCAGTCACTTCCCAACCAATAAACTTAAGGTCTCAAAGCTTCCACACAAGTGTGGAGGCCTCAAGTGTTACTTCCTCATGGTCTCAGTCTCCTGCACCACTGGGTCTTTTTTCTCCTAATGCCTAAATTTGACATTAAAGAGCAGAGATACTCGCTAACAAGAGAAATGCAGGGACTGATCACATCTTCCCTCTTTCACCTAACTCCCTGTTTCACTAAATGGCTTCACTATATTCTAATATAATAAAGCAGAATTCCTGTGCAGACAAGGCGGCACTGAACAAAGTCTCTCGTTATAGCCCCAATTCAAACACTTTTGAGACTGGATGAAACTCATTGTCTAATTAACTAACTTCAGCTCAGTACCTGTAACTTCCTGTTCAAAAGCTGCAATTACAGAGCACCCGACAAAACAGCAACTTTCAATTCCTAAATTACAGAACAAGACTAGACTTTAGATTGAAATTAGCCCTTAAATTAAATTAAACTATTCCTTAAAACTTACTTCTTGAGACTCCCTGTTTCACCAAACCCAAGTTATACTATTACGCAACAAATTCAGCACTCCAGTACAAACCTACCAGTACCACATGCAGAAGTACTTCCTAACTGCACTCCTGAAATATGTGACTCAATATGCACTCAAGTCCACGACCTGCTAACCAGTGAAACACCTTTTCTCCACCCGACCTATCAACTCACCTTAGTATCTTGGAGACTTTATTTAAATCATCGCTTCACCCTCTGAATTCCAAGGAATATTGCCCATGTTTCAGTTATCATTCATCATAATCTAACACTTGGAATCCAAGGCCCAAACGTATGGTCCTGTTTGGGGACTGCATGGAGTTAGGAATTGGAAAAAATAATGGCCACTGATTATCGAAGTCGTAGTCACACCTCCATTTGTCTCTAAGATAACAAGGTGAGGAGCTGGATGAACACAGCAGGCCAAGCAGCATCATAGGAGCAGGAAAGCTTGATGTTTCAGGCCTAGACCCTTCATCAGAAATGGGGGAGGGGAAGAGGGTTCTGAAATAAATAGGGAGCGAGGGGGAGGCGGATAGAAGATGGATAGAGGAGAGGATAGGTGGAGAGGAGGCAGACAAGTCGAAGAGGCGGGGATGGAGCCAGTAAAAGGTGAGTGTAGGTGGGGGGGGGAGGGAAGAGATAGGTCAGTCCAGGGAGGACGGACAGGTCAAGGGGGCGGGATGAGGTTAGTACATAGGAGATGGGGGTGGGGCTTGAGGTGGGAGGCGGGGATAGGTGAGAGGAAGGACAGGTTAGGGAGGCGGGGACGAGCTGGGCTGGTTTTGGGATGCGGTTGGGGAGGGGAGATTTTGAAGCTTGTGAAATCCACATTGATACCATTGGGCTGCAGGGTTCCCAGGCTGAATATGATTTGCTGTTCCTGCAGTCTTCGGGTGGCATCATTGTGGCATTGCAGGAGGCCCAGGATGGACATGTCGTCTGAGGAATGGGAGGGGGAGTTGAAATGGTTCACGACTGGGAGGTGCAGTTGTTTGTTGCGAACTGAGCGCAGGTGTTCTGCAAAGCAGTCCCCAAGCCTCCGCTTGGTTTCCCCGATGTAGAGGAAGCCACAATGGGTACAGCGGATGCAGTATACCACATTGGCAGATGTGCAGGTGAACATCTGCTTGATGTGGAAAGTCTTCTTGGGGCCTGGTATTGGGGTGAGGGAGGAGGTGTAGGAGCAGGTGTAGCACTTCCTGCGGTTGCAGGGAAAAGTGCCGGGTGTGGTGGGGCTGGAGGGGAGTGTGGAGCGGACAAGGGAGTCGTGGAGGGAGTGGTCCCTCCGGAAAGCAGATAAGGGTGGGGAGGGAAAAATGTCTTTGGTGGTGGGGTCGGATTGCAGATGGCGGAAGTGTCGGAGGATGATGCGTTGGATCCGGAGGTTGGTGGGGTGGTACATGAGGACGAAGGGGATTCTTTTTTGGTTATTATTGCAGGGACGGGGTGTGAGGGATGAGTTGCGGGAAATGCGGGAGACACGGTCGAGGGCGTTCTCGACCACTGTGGGGGGGATGTTGCAGTCCTTGAAGAATGAGGACATCGGAGATGTACGGGAGTGGAATGCCTCATCCTGGGAGCAGATGCGGCGGAGGCGAAGGAATTGGGAATAGGGGATGGCATTTTTGCAGGAAGGTGGGTGGGAGGTGGTGTATTCCAGGTAGCTGTGGCAGTCAGTGGGCTTGAAATGGACATCGGTTTCTAGGTGTTACCCGAGATGGAGACAGAGAGGTCCAGGAAGGACAGAGAAGTGTTGGAGATGGTCCAGGTGAACTTCAGGTTGGGGTGGAAGGTGTTGGTGAAGTGGATGAACTGTTCGAGCTCCTCGTGGGAGCACGCAGCGGCGCCGATACAGTCATCAATGTAACGGAGGAAGAGGTGGGGTTTAGGGCCAGTGTAGGTATGGAAGAGGGATTGTTCCACGTAATCATATTCAGCCTGGGAACCCTGCAGCCCAACGGTATCAATGTGGATTTCACAAGCTTCAAAATCTCCCCTCCCCCAACCGCATCCCAAAACCAGCCCAGCTCGTCCCCGCCTCCCTAACCTGTCCTTCCTCTCACCTATCCCCTCCTCCCACCTCAAGCCGCACCCCCATCTCCTATCTACTAACCTCATCCTGCCCCCTTGACCTGTCCGTCCTCCCTGGACTGACCTATCTCCTCCCTACCCCCCCACCCACACTCACCTTTACTGGCTCCATCCCCGCCTCTTTGACTTGTCTACCTCCTCTCCACCTATCCTCTCCTCTATCCATCTTCTATCCACCTCCCCCTCTCTCCCTATTTATTTCAGAACCCTCTTCCCCTCCCCCATTTCTGATGAAGGGTCTAGGCCTGAAACGTCAAGCTTTCCTGCTCCTATGATGCTGCTTGGCCTGCTGTGTTCATCCAGCTCCACACCTTGTTATCTCAGATTCTCCAGCATCTGCATTCCCTCTTATCTCCATTTGTCTCTAGCTTCTTTCATTAAAGCAGGAAAGGGGAGGGATGGGTATTTGACACTGCTTTTCAAAGTTGCAGATGCCATTCTGGAAGTGAGCATTTCAGGACGCCTGATTATTTTTAGTGAGATGGTTGCATTTGGGGAGTCTTCTTGAATCACACTTAAAGTGTGGAAGTGTGAACCATGGATTGGAGGTGAGACTGGACTATAAAGTTAGTAGAAATGGTGTTGCCTCCTTGATAGTTCACCACGAACTGCTGTATCCTGAGACATATGTGTCTACCAGCATGAGTGATGACAGTGCCATCTTTGGAAAAGCCAAGTGATCATTCCACCGTCTGTTTGCCAGTTGTTATGTCTGACAACATGTAATCTGTCAACTGAGGAAACAGCATGGTAAAAGTGGAGAAAAGAAATTATCCACTAGATGAAGTACTGTTCTGCATTAAAGTGCCATTTTACAGTATTAAAAAAAATACTTCAATTGAGATCAATAGCTAACTCTTTAAGTTCTCCCCTGGTTGTGACCCATTCTTTACTGAACAGTTCAGCCACCTGTTGGCCATTTAAAAGATATGATAGACATGTGAGTTTTTTGGTTGCCTAATGAATTCTTCAGTTCTCCAACAGAGTGTGAGGTTAATAGCTTCGCAAAGAGGATAACCTCTTTTCTAACAGTTGTTGAAGCAATGCTTGTTTAGCATTTCAGATTTATGAGCTATCCAAAGCATTCCAAAGTTATAGCGCTTGCAAGTTTTGACTGAAGGAGGTGTACAGAAGAAGGTGAGGGAATGGGAGAAGTAGGAGGCATAGCGTGAAGGAATCTGACAAGTAGGGCATATGGGTGAAGTGAAATAAGTTGCATTAGAGAAGTAATGGGGAGGTAACGGGGCTGAGGGGGGCTTCACACTGCTCTGAAATTTCTGTGATTGGAGTTGGGTTGTTTAGCCTTGCTGCCTTAGTATTGCCCTGCCTCCAGCTTAGTGACAGACCTCCCTCCTGGATGTTGTTTCCTCCACAAGATGAAAATTCTGCTTGCCTGGATTGCTGAGATGGAAGGGGTATTACAACACTGGGAAAATTCCTAACCATATGTTAAAAAGACAGGTATCATTCTGATAAATATATACTACACCTCATCTAATAATAATACATCTTTCCTAAGGTGTAAGGCACAAAATTAATATTATATACCAGATGGGATCTAATCAGGGTTTTATACAGCTACAGCCATAGCCTCTGTATCCTGTTTTAGTCATTCACAAATAAAGGCCAGAATTCCATTAATCTTTTTGATTATTTTCTTGGTCTACCTTAACATTAGACTTTAATGATCTTTGTGTATGAATCCTTAAGTATCTTTAGACACCAATTGTTTTTAGCATTCCATCAAATGACATCCAATAGGCCACCCATGGTCCAGCACATGACCTACCTCTGGCCTGCAATATGTTTCAAATTCAGAAAGATTTTGCAAAGAGCTGTTCCATTAATCAGAGGGCATTTCTCTCCAATGCTACTGATTGTTCATTCAATCAAAGCCAGTGAGTTGTGTGAATGCTCTTATCCCCAGTCTGGCTGAGGACTGGACAATAGGAATGGTGTTAGCCTGCAGTCATTTTGGGAAACTACAAGACACCAGGCAGTGGGTGAAGGGACACGGCTGAAAACCAGCAGGTAGGTTGGCAACAGAATCAGTGCGTCGATTTATGCTCTAGTTGCCGAATGGCTCAGGGGTCAAGCTACTGAATGGGTTTGGGAAAAAAGTCTGAATTGAGCAATGGGCCAGAGAGAAGACAAGACTCACTCTTTTCCACACAGGTACCAGGTCCTGAAGAGCTGTAGTCAAGACAGTTCCTGATCCAATGGAGTGAATGAAAGAGGAGTGAGTGAAGTAGTGGGAGGAATAAGTAAAAAGGGATGCAAGTGAGGGGAGTGAAATATAGAGGCTACAGTGAACGAGAGGCTGGTGACTGAGCAATGAGAAGGGGGAAGTGAGTGAGGGAAATGGGGGAGTCAGGGAGGAACAGGAAGAGATGGAAGGAAGTGAGGAGAGAGAGCCATAAAACATTAAGTCAGGGTTGCATCGAGATTTTGAAAGATTCTTGCCACAAGGCCTAATGGGTTTTCTAGCCAACCATAGCAAAACTATCCTTACTAACTACCTACATCAGCCCCATGATATGGTTGCATTTGGTCATGAGTAACAGCTTCCAACATGTCAGTCCTAGGGCAACTTGACACTCTGCATTTATGCCGAAATTCCCCAGCATCTCTTGCATCAACTGGTAAAGCCCACTGTGCACCCAATGAAGCACTGTCAGTCCAGAGGAGTCCTGCACAGTTCCTGACATTTAGCCCAAACATGGCAGACAGGGGGACATCAGCACTCCACCGTGCAAGCAGGGACCTGGAAGTCCTGCTGGATATGGTGGTGCAGATAAGGGATGACATTTACCCCAACGACCAGTAGTGGAGGCCAATGGACATGTCACTCAACCATGCCAGCCTGGTCCGAGGTTGTCACCTGGGTCAGTCATTTGGAGGAATGGCCAGCACTGTGGAAATGCGGTCAATGACCTCCTCCAGTCCATAATTCTCTCTGATAGTTCTGCTACTACCCCCACTACACCATCAAGACTTATGCTATACCTCTCACATTACTACCTGCAACATCTTCCCCCACTCACTGTCACCCACCCCAACCCCCACCACCACTAAACCTGCATGTGTTCCACTCACTCCCTTGTGAAATCACCCCATATGTATCAATAGTAACCGCTGTGCCATCTACTCGCACCTCATTTAATACCTGCCCCTCTCTGAAATAAAGCAGCCCTCAATCCATCAGAAAGACTCAAGTGGGAGGTTGGCTGTCTGACATTCAGCTCTTCACCTGCCATTTGAATAAGATTACTGACTGTGTCCAAGCCCCTTAGCTGGTACTGTACCCTAGACTTACTTAGTAGGCCTCCCTTGGTTAGCCACCCCCTTGACTTGATTGAGGTCTGCTGACAACAATGACAATCATGGCTGATGTCCATGAAACATGTCCTGAGAGATGTTGGATTCCTGGTTTCCAACAAGCAGGTCATTTGGAGCAAGAGGTAATTTGAATTCGCCAGGCATCTGCTCTGATTTTTTTATTTTAATGCTTTTTTTAATGTCTAGCTTATTTGGTAAGATAGAAAACTGAATACAAATAACGCGAGGTGTGCTGGTAACTAAGCATTTAACAAGCAATAATCCTTCAGTGGTAACACACTGCTCCCTAAACAGAAACTTGCCGTGGTGCTTGGTAGATACATAGAAGATGCAACCAGTTGCTTCCAATGTCAAGATCAGCTTCTCCAGACTTCTTAGTAATTCTGCCATAAATCGTGCTGTGGCCCACATCACTCAGACCTCTATAAGATCCCACACAGATTGAGGGAGAGGGGGAAGAGAGATAGAGAGAATGGGCAATAGTGAAGCAATGGGAGAGACAAAGCGTGTAAGAGAGAGTTTGTATCTATGTGAAGCATTTTGTGTGTGGCAAGGGAGGGAGTAAAGGGTAGATGTGTTTGTGGGAGGGGGCAGTATGTGAGTGGGGGGTTGTGAATATGTCTGTGGTGATGGAATGAGTGTGTTGGGGTATGCCTGTAACAGCAAGGAAAGAAGGAATGGAGGGTGTGGGTGTGGGTGTGTGCATGTGTGGGGGGAAGAGTGTGAGAGTGAAAGCAAGAGTATGTGTGAACACTGAAATTGAATGTGCTAGACACACCCTGCCTTTTCCATTTTCCTGCTGCTCCTTGCTGCACAAACCTATCCAGCGAGCAGAATAGGAGAGAAACCCAGATTGAAAGGCTTCCTGCTTCTGATCCTGAACTCTGCTGAGGGCATCTTGGAATGTTTGCTACCAGAGGTAAAAACAAGTCAGTGTTATTAAAACCTAGTCTGTCTCCTCTAGCTCCTTCACCGAAAAGGCAAAATAAGGTTTCATGAGATAGCTCTGCTTTGTACATTTAAATTGTAGATTTAAGTAATTATTCTTATTTAAACAATCAATTTGTTGCTTTGAGATTATTTGAAACCCCCATTTGAAAAGGTTGGATAAGACTGATTTAAAATAGATTGGTCAAAACTTTTCAAAGTAAATTGGCTCATATTTGCCTACATTGACTTCTTCTTGTCAATTTTTCATTTAACTGATTAATCAGATTGCAATTTTGTGCTTCCATCGACACTGCTTACAACGCCATCCATCCTTGTGCCATCGCCAAACTTGGATTATAACTCTATATCACATCATTTATTTGTCATTAATAAATGCAGCGACTATTTGAGTCTCCAACACAGATTCCAATGAGTCCCCATTAATCATAGCCTGTCAATTAGAGTACCTGCCTATTATCTGTAGCATCTGTTTCCTGTTGTTCAGTCAATTTCCTATCCAGGTTAATATGTTGTCTTCACATTTAAAGTACTATTGAACAGGTCTGCTGTTTCATTGGACATTAAGATAGTGTAGATAGTATTTAAAGATAAATACCTCATCATTTTCATTTAAAATTCTAAAATCTATTCTTGAATTTTCCACAGCCTCACATCAGTACAATTTTTTGTAGAAACCTCTGTAAGGTGGAGACATGAAGACAAAGGTTCCGAGCACTGACAAAATAACATCACACAAGGAACTGATTCTTTACTAACTCACTTGGAAATGGGATTAACACTGGCTTCAATAACAGATAAGTATTTACAGCACTTAATATTTTCTGGGAAATCTTGAATACCTGCAAAAACAAACAGAAAAATATCAGAATCTGAAAAACAATATTATTTTCAACATAGGTATAATTGTGTTTCAACTTAATTTTGTTTTTTTAAATTTTTTTCTCCCAAACACAAAACATAGATTTATTCGTACTTTTAGTCCTTCCATTAGGGATAATTTAGAAGGCCTCAAGGCAACATTTTCTATGTTACTTCTGATCATCCCTTCTCCCCTGGCAGCTTTCAGTAATTTAATGATGTGCAATGCTTTACGTGTCCCGACCTACTTAGTAGCATTGGCAAGTACGCCAACACAACTCAATACAATTCTGTTCATCTGATGCAGACCACAGGTTCTAGCATAGGCTGAAGGTTAGTGATCAGCAGCAGTAACTCAAATTGAATGTCTCCCCAACTTTCCCTGGGAACACGGCAGTTAACATTAGATTCCCTTACTGTGCCACAGCTAACTAGTTAAACTTAGTACAGACCAGGGATCAAACCTAAGACCTTGTATTCTGCATAATTCAGGGTCAAAATAATGTGATACGCTAATTCGCCGATCCATTGGGGTGTGAAATTACTTTTCGAGGTGGAGTCACTTTAAAGATGCTGCTTCCATTTAATTTAGCAGAACTGATGTTTGCTTATTATTATATCCTTGAGGATAAATTACAGTTTGAAAGGCCTCCAACATGTCACTTTGCGATTCACAGGCATTAATGAGGACTGGCATTTTTGCAAGCACTTGATGCTGATCTGGGTATTCAAAAGTGTTTACAATAATACAATATTACAATAATGCAATATTGAAACTGTCTAGATGATAACTGTCTAGTCCAGTCTTCTTGAAAATAGGTTTCACCTCCAGAGTTGAATAGAATCCTCATGCTCGGTGACAGTGGTGTGCTGATGTACATTATTCAAATGACCAAAATGCTGTGTTCTTAATGGAAATCATAATGGGTCTTCAACAGATTCTGAGCCAAAGATAAAAATGGCGCTTTCTTATTATAACATAGAATAAATAAATTGTTTTGATTTAATAAACCACATATGTGGAGGTTAAATATAACCTTAAATAAGAAAATCAAAGAGATGCAGAGCCTGGAAATCGGAAGGACAGAAATTGCTGGGAAAATCCTGCGGGTTTGGCAGCATCTGTGGAGAGAAAGCAGTTAATATTTCGGGTCCAATGACCCTTCTTCAGAACAGCTTCAGAACTATTCTGAAGGAGGGTCACTGGACCTGAAATGTTAACTCTGCTTTTTCTCCACAGATGCTGCCAGACCTGCAGGATTTTCCCAGCAATTTCTGTTTTTGTTAAATATAACTTTAATTAGTAAAAGTACAAACTCTGCAAATATTAGCATCTTTTGAGTGGTTATTCTTTGTTTTGGATCACTGAGTATTCACCATTGGCAGCCAAACCCGATCATATCCCTACCCAATACCTCCCCACGCAGACTATCCAACACTGGATCATGGCATGTTGATCATGACCAGAAAGGTTGATTTTTTTCCTCTCAAATGAAGGGCTGCCATGACCAATTTTATCCCCATCACAGCCCTGGTTGAATGCACAGACTAAAGTTGAATCCTTCCTCATCTTGTGGTTTGATGTTCCATTCATTGAAGTGTGTATTTATCTACAAAAGCAACACAGAAGCATTTGAACAAATCTTTAATCCTAAAAATAATCTAATTTAGCACAAACGATACACCACTGCCAGTGTCTATTGGGTTTAGAATTGGACACAGTCTTAATACCTCTTGGCATTAAATAGGTTGTGTTGACAATTGGTAGATATTCTCATACTTAAAGAATGTCGACTGAGGTAAAGCACTTAGGGATCCCCAAAAAAGGAACTCAATGCCTTAAGCGCAAGAAGAAAAAGCGAATGTAATAAATATAATAAATAGAAAAAGGCACAACGAACAAATTACAAGAGGAACAGATAGACAGACTGTTGCCATCATACTAGGCAGGAATCTTAAAATTGATAATACTCTAATTATGGCACAATCCTAATGCTGTACATGATGCACATGTCTAATGAGGCCAGTTGGAGGGCTACTGCAAATAGGTGTATTGGCCTCATTTACTTTTTACAAGAGTTCTAAAGATGCAATGATGGATTTGGATCTCAGGTCAGGAAAGGATTGGTTCAATTCTGAATGTTTCTATAGTTGAGCACTTGAGATACTTCATTGCTTATATTTTGACATTAAGATTGGTCATTTTGGTAAAATAAAAGAGGACTATCAGCAGATGAAAATTTAAAGAAAAAAGTGATCTACATCTCAAAACAGGAAATAACTGCAGTTAAATAAGTGGAAAACTAAAAGCCATGTCAATTCAATGTAAAAAATAAAAGCAGGCATGTTTTATGCTTACCATTTTTGCTGATGTCTAGTTCTCTTAGGTTCACCAGGCTGGCAATGGTGGTGGGCAGATTAGAAAGATCATTGTCTGGAACACTTAGTTTACGGAGAGCTTGGCAGTTGAATAATTGCTGTAATATTGAGAATCAAATTAGAAGGCAAATGTTTCTCTTCCTCTGCTCTTTAAAGAAGCATTCCATCATCACAGGGCACTATGACATGAGAATCATCTTGATTGTAATTTTAAAATGAGACAATAGCATTATTCAGTGGTATTGTTTTCATTCTTTATGTGTTGCATTCGTGATGAAGATTAATCAATCATGTGTCCTTTTTCTTATATTGTTTTAAGTACAGAAATCAAGTCTGGGGAGCAGCTTGTTTGATGTTGCAAGACCAGACATAATATTAGCTCAAGTCATTATGTCATATCTTATTTAAACTGGAGTGAGAAATGTTCTGAAAAATGAAGAATTAATGATGGGAAATACATACTAAAAGCTTGCATTTATCATTTGATTGTATGTCTCGAAGAGAACACTCATAATACCTACTTTGAAATAATGTAACTACGGCCATGTGATTTGCAAATGACACCTATTTTGCACATTGATTACAAGGTCAGAATTTTAATGAATTGTCAATAATCAGTGTTCTACAATAAAAGTACTGTAGATGCTGGAGATCTGAAATAAAAACAAAGTGGTGGATAAACTCAGCAGGTCTGGCCACATCTGTGGAGACAGAAACAGATATAACATTGTGAGGTTGGTTCAGGAAGAGATGTTGCCTAAGACACGCAGCCCTTAACAAGATCCAAAGACATGTTTGAATGCATAATGCCCTTCAATCATCTGACCTCATCCTTCCATAACTTAAAACAGACTACTTCCTAATTATAACATTTACTTATTTTTAAAAACAGATCCAGTGCCCTGACCTCAGTCACTTCTGCTGGTGTCCCATTTCGGCTAATTATCACCCTTTATTCATTTGTAGAATGTGGGGGGCATCGCTGGCTGGCCAGCACTTGTTGCCTGTCCCTAGTTGCCCTTGAGAAGGTGGTGGTGACCTGCCTTCTTGAATCGCTGCATTCCGCTTACTGTGGGTTGACCTACAATGCCATTAGGGAGCGAATTCCAGGATTTTGACCCAGCAACAGTGAAGGAACGGCAATATATTTCCAAGTCAGGATCGTGAGTGGCTTGGAGGGGAACTTGAAGCTGTGGTGTTCCTATCTATCTGCTGCCCTGGTCCTTCTAGATGGAAATCGTCATGGGTTTGGAAGATACTGTCTGAGGATCTTTGGTGAATTTCTGCAGCGCATCTTGCAGATAGTAGCAGCAGTGTGTACTGAGAGTTGGTGGTGGAGGGAGTGGATGCTTGTGAATGTACTACCAATCAAGCGGGCTGCTTTGTCCTAAATGGTATCAAGCTTCTTGAGTGTTGTTGGGGCTGAACTCATCCGAGAAAGTGGGGAGTATTCGATCACATTCCTGACTTGTGCCTTGTAGATGGTGGACAGGCTGTGGGGAGTCAGGAGGTGAGTCACTTGCTGCAGTATTCCTAGCTTCTGACCTGCTCTTGTAGCCACTGTGTTTATGTGGTGAGTCCAGTTGAGTTTCTGGTCAATGATAACTTCCAGGATGTTGATAGTGGGGGATTCAGTGATGGTAACACCATTGAATGTCAAGGGGTGGTGGTTAGATTGTCTCTTATTGGTGAGGAACATAGCCTAGCATTTATGTGGCGTGAATGTTACTTGCCACTTGTCAGCCTAAGCCTGGATATTGTCCAGATCTTGTTGCATTTTAACACGGACTGCTTTAGTATTTGAGAAGTCACGAGTGGTGCTGAACATTGTGTAATCATCGGCAAACATCCCCGTTTCTGACCTTATGATGGAGGGAAGGTCATTGATTAAACAGCTGAAGATGGTTGGACATAGGACACTACCCTGAGGAACTGCAGAGATATCCTGGAGCTGGGATGACTGACCTCCAGCAACCACGACCATCTTCCTATGTGTCAAGTATGACTCCAACCACAAGAAAGTTTGCCTCAATATCCATTGATTCCAGTTTTGCTAGGGCTCCTTGATGCCATGCTCGGTTGAATGCAGCCTTGATGTCAAGGGCTGTCACTCTCACCTCACCTCTGGAATTCAGCTCTTTTGTCCATGTTTGAACCAAGGTTGTAATGAGGTCAGGAGCTGAGTGACCCTGGCAGAACCCAAACTGGGCATCACTGAGCAGGTAATTGCTGAGCAGGTGCTGCTTGATAACACTGTTGATGACACCTTCCATCACTTTATTGATGATCGAGAGTAGACTGATGGGGTGGTAATTGGTCAGATTGGATTTGTCCTGCTTTTTGTGTACAGGACGTACTTGGGCAATTTGCCACCTTGTCGGGTAGATACCAGTGTTGTAACTGTACTGGAACAGCTTGGCTAGGGGAGTAGCAAGTCTGGAACACAAGTCTTCAGTACTATTGCCAGAATGTTGTCAGGGCCGGTAGCCTTTGCAGAATCCAGTGTCTTCAAACGTTTCTGGATAACACGTGGAGTGAATCAAATTGGGTGAAGACTGGAATCTGTAATGCTAGGGACCATTGGAGGAGACCGAGATGGATCAGCACTTCCAGTTGAAGATTGCTGCGAATGCTTCAGTCTTATCTGTTTCATTGATGTGCTGGGCTCTTCCATCATAGAGGATGGGGATATTTGTGGAGTCACCTCCTCCAGTGAGCTGTTTAATCATTCACCACCATTCAAGACTAGATGTGGCAGGGCTGGAGAGCTTAGATCTGGTTGTGGGATCACTTAGCTCAGTCTACACTTGCTGCTTTTGCTGTTTGGCATGCATTTAGTCCTGTTTGGTGGCTTCATCAGGTTGACACCTCATCTTCAGGTATGCCTGGTGCTGGTCCTGGCATATCCTCCTGCACTCTCCATTGAACCATGGTTGATCCCCTGGCTTGACGGTAATGGCTGAGTGGGGGATAAGCCGGGCTGCGAAGTTACAGATCATGCTGGAGGACAATTCTGCTGCTGTTGATGGCCCACAGCATTTCATGGATACCCTGTCTTAAGTTGCTAGATTTCTTCAAAGTCTGCCCCAGTTAGCATGGTGATTGTGCCACACAGCATGATGGAGATTATTCTCAACATGAAGGCAGGACTTCATCTCCACAAGGACTGTACGATGGTCACTCTTACTGATACTGTCATGGACAGATACATCTACAGCCAGCAGATTAGTAAGGATGAGATCAAGTATGTTTTTCCCTCTTGTTGGTTCCGTCACTCCCTGCCACAGACCCACTCTAGCAGCTATGTCCATTAGGACCCGACCAGCTCAATCTGTAGTACTGCTGCCGAGCCACTCTTGATGGTGGACATTGAAATCCCCTACCCAGAAAACATTTTTTGCTCTTCCTCAGCATTTCCTCTCAGTGTTTTTCAACATGGAAGAATACCGATTCAACGGCTGAGGGAGGACAGTATGTAGTAATCGACAGGAAGTTTCCTTGCCCATTTTTAACCTGAAGACATGAGACTTCATGGGGTCCAGAATCAATGTTGAGGACTGCCAGAGCAACACCCTCCCAACTGTATACCACAGTGCCGCCCCCCTCTGCTGGGTCTGTTCTGCTGGTGGTACAGGACATGTCCACGGATGGTGATGGTGGTGTCTAGGACATCGTCTGTAAGGTATGACTCGGTGAATATGACTCTGTCAGGCTGTTGTTTGACTAGTCTGGGAGACAGCTCTCCCAGTTTTGGTACTAGCCCCCAGATGTTAGAGAGGAGGACCCTGTAGGGTTGACAGGACAGTTTCTGATGTTGAATTTTTCGGTGCATAGGTTGATGCCAGGTAATCCATCCACTTCTATTTCTTTTGAGAATTTGTAGTGATTGGTACAACTGAATAGCTTGCTAGGCCATTTCAGAAGACAACTGAGAGTCAACCACATTGGTGTGGGTCTGGATTCACATGTAAGCCAGACCAGTTGAGGATGGCAGATTTCCTGAAGGACGTTAGCGAACCAGACTGATTTTTCCAACAATCAACAATGATTTCGTGGTCATTAGTAGATTCTTAATTCCAGATTTCTTTTTTAAGTTGAATTCAAATTCCACCATCTGTCATGGCAGGATTCAAACCAAGGTCCCCAGAACATTAGCTGAGTTTCTGGATTAATAGTCAAGCAATAATATCCCTAGGCCATCGCCTACACCCATTCAATGATAGTTTTTGGAATGTTGGAAATTGGATATTAAATGTAAGAGATTTAGTACAGAAATCATGAGAAATAAAGGATCATGAAGATGTTGATTGCAACACAGATTGAAACAAACAGTGTGGGCAGTAAATTACGGGTTGTGGGGTGTGGGGGTGGGGGAGTGGTGGTTGGTAGACTGCTCACTCCTCTGGAAGGAAAGTCAGCCATGATTTGACAGGCAAGAAAGAAGCCCACCCTGCAGCCATAATATAGTGCAGATAGACTGAAGTGCTAGAGAGTTGGACTTCCTCCAGCTGCAGGCTAACACGGTAGGCTACCATCTTCAACAGTCCCAGCAGCAATACAGCTCAGCAACAGACACTGGTTGAACTACAGGAAAGCCAATTAAGTGGGCTTATTGGATTCTGGAGTGAGGTGCTTCGGAAATGGACTTTATACTATAGGCGGGTAAAAAGGAAGTACTAACTTCTCACTAAATGCCCTCATTAATAAACTTTTAGAAAGCTCAACCAGTCTTGAGTTATTTATGTAGATTTGGTGATGGAATGCTGATTTGGAACTTGCCCACTATCCACACGATTGGGTGAACTAGCTGTCTCCAAACTATGTTACATGCATCCACGCTCAAAATACACAGCGGCTGGGGGCACATAACGTCCAACTACACAATTTCACACCAGATAAAAGCTGTGGAGAGAAATTAACATCGAGGCCTTTTATCTTATTTATTCATGGAATGTGTGCGTTACTACCTAGGGCAGCATTTATTGCCCAGAGGGCAGTTAAGTGTCAGTTACATTGCTGTGGATCTGGAGTCACATGTAGGCTAAACCAAATGATGAGATAGTAGGAACTGCCAATGCTGGAGAATCTGAGATAACAAGGTGTGGAGCTGGATGAACACAGCAGGCCAGGCAGCATCAGAGGAGCAGGAAAGCTGACGTTTCGGGTCTGGACCCTTCTTCAGAAATGGGGGAGGGGAAGGGGACTCTGAAATAAATAGAGACGGGGTGGGAGGCGATGATGGAAGGTGGACAAAGGAGCAGAGAGGTGGAGAGAAGACAGACAGGTCAAGGAGGTGGGGATGAGGCTGGTAGGTAGGAGGTGGAGGTGGAGGTTGGTCAGTGAGGTAGAAGGAGTGGATCAGTGGGAGAAAAGACGGACAGGTCAAGAAGGAGGGGATGAGCTGGGCTGGTTTTGGGATGAGGTCGGGGGTGGGGAGATTTTAAAGCTTGTGAAGTCCACATTGAGACCATTGGGCTGCTAGGTTCCCAAGCGAAATATGAGGTGCTGTTCCTGCAACCTTCGGGTGGCATTGTTGTGGCACTGCAGGAGGACCAGGATGGACATGTCGTCCAAGGAGTGGGAGGAGGAGTTGAAGTGGTTCGTGACTGAGAGGTGCAGTCGTTTGTCACGAACTGAGCGTAGGTGTTCCACAAAGCGGTCTGCAAGCCTCTGCTTGGTTTGCCCGATGTAGAGGAGGCTACATCAAGAACAGCGGATGCAATATACCACATTAGCAGATGTGCAGGTGAACATCTGTTTAATGTGGAAGGTTTTCTTGGCGCCTGGGATGGGGGTAAGGGGGGAGGCGTAGGGGCAGGTGTAGCACTTCCTGTGGTTGCAGGGAAAAGTGCCGGGGTGGTGGGGCTAGTGGGGAGTGTGGAGCGGATGAGGGAGTCACGGTAAGAGTGGTCCCTCTGGAAGGCAGATAAGGGTGGGGAGGGAAAAATGTCCTTGGTAGTAGAGTCAGATTGCAGGTGGCAGAAGTGGCGGAGGATGACGCGTTGAATCCAGAGGTTGGTGGGGTGGTATGTAAGGTCAAGGGGGATTCTGGCTTTGTTGTTATTACGGGAAGGGAGTGTGAGGGATGAGTTGCGGGAAACATGAGAGATGCAGTCGAGGGTGTTTTCGACCACTGCGGAGGGGAAATTGCGGTCCTTGAAAAACGAGGACATCTGGGATGTCCAGGAGTGGATTGCCTCATTTCGGGAGCAGATGTGGTGGAAGCGAAGGAATTGGGAATAGGGAATGGCATTCTTGCAGGAAGGTGGGTGAGAGGAGGTGTATTCTAGGTAGTTGCGGGCATCGGTAGGCCTGAAATAGATATCGGTTTCCAGGTGGTTGCCAGAGATGGAAACAGAGAGGTCCAGGAAGAAGAGGGAGGTATCAGAGATGGTCCAGGTGAACTTAAGGTTGGGGTGGAAGGTGTTAGTAAAGTGGATGAACTGTTCGAACTCCTCATGGGAGCACGAGGTGGTGCCGATACAGTCATCGATATAATGGAGACAGAGGTGGAGGATAGGGCCAGTGTACCTGTGGAACAGGGACTGTTCCATGTATCCTACAAAGAATCAGGCATAGCTGCGCCCCTGTGGGTACCCATGGCCACCCCCTTTGTCTGTAGGAAGTGGGAGGACTTGAAAGAGAAGTTGTTAAGGGTGAGGACGAGTTCAGCTAAGCAGATAACAGTGTCAGTGGAGGGGGCCTGCGGGAGAGGAAGAAGCGAAGGGCCTTTAGGCCATCTGCATGGGGAATGCAAGTATATAGGGACTGGATGTCCATGGTGAAGATGAGATGCCGAGGGCCAGGGAATCAGAAGTTTTGGAGGAGGTGGAGGGCGTGGGTGGTATCACGGACATAGGTGGGGAGTTCCTGGACCGGGGCGGGGGGAGAAAATGGAGTCAAGACTAGTGGAGATAAGTTCGGTGGGGCAGGAGCAGGCAGAGACAATGGGTCGACCAGGGCAGTCAGGTTTGTGGATTTTGGGAAGGAATGATGGCAATTTCCTTCCCTAACAGACATTGATGAACCAGATTTTTCTTTTTAAACACAATTTACATTGGTTCCATAGTAACCATTAAATTCTTAATTCAAAACGTTTTTCTTTGAAATTAAATTCCCCCACCTGCCACGGACGGATTCAAATGCACGTCCCCAGAATGCTAGTCTAAATTTTGGGGCTTCAGCAAACACTCCTCAGTCCCAGCCTACATTTACACAGAGAGCTACAAGAAATACACTTAGTCTTGAATATAAACTGTGATAGTGTGGAATTTATTGGAATTGGAGACATTACAGCATCTAAATTTGGTCGTCCTTAGCAACAAAAATTCTGTCCTAAAAGACTGCATGTATTGTCCTTGCAACATTCCTATGATGAACATTATGAGCTGTCTGGAGGTAGACTGGAAGACAAGAGGGCTGATAAGGTTCTGGCAGAAGACAACGAGAGAGAAGTCTCACATGTTCCCACTGTCATGGAATATTAGCAAAAACAGTTGCGGTAGCAGCTCAGCCATCCATCAACCAAAAAGGGGAAGCCAATTAAGGTGCATTTAATAGCCATTTTACCAGCCCACTGGATTCTACAGTCCTCAGAACAGTCCCCGTTAAGGAAACTTTACAGGAGCTTTCCTGGAGAGGTGGGGGTGGGGTGTGTGGCAGTCCTATTCCAAGGTTTCATGGTCTACGGAGGGGTCTCCAGTGGCAACAGAGGGAAGGATTCACTGAGGAAGTGTCACCGGACCAGAAAAAATAACTCTGTTTTCTCCTCCACAGATGCTGCCAAACCTGCTGAGCTTTTACAACAACTTTGTTTTCGTTCGTGAAGGATTCACTACTCCGATCACCAGGGCCTGCCTGTCCGAGTCTGATACATATCTGCTTTTCTTATGCTAGCCCTTCAAGGGGCCTAAAGGCACTTTATCTTTCTCCAACAAGCCTTAACAATGACTACCTCTATCAGTGATATACCGATCCTCTAATAAGGCTAGAAATGCAGCGGTAACCCAGCAGCAGCCTCTTAATTGAATGTCATAATTAAGATTCCCTCCTTGGCCCTGCTCTGTCCAACATGAGCTTGGGGCCTATACTTGATCCCAGCTGGAATGGTGTTTGAATAAAAAATGAAATCATTTGGAAACAAATCTGATTATGTACGTGTGCAGGAAAAATATAAACGAGTTCATAGAAAGTGTATGGAGAGTAGGTCATTCCAATTGGAGCTAGGAGATGCACTTTTGAAATTGACCAAATTGCCTCTTCATTTTTTTCGGTGAAATAGAAATTGACTTTTCCTTTGTACTACTTCTAAAACCTATGAGACTCTCTTGTGTCAGGGTGATTGGGAACATCCAGGCATAGAGTTGCAGAGTCATTGTAACGTGTCAGCATGATCTCAATTTAAATTTACCTGATCTTGCAACACAAATCATCATCCCATTGGATTTACTTGTCACTGTCTCACTGTGTTTCATCTTGACAAATGGCAAATCAAGTGACACCCCTAGGTCTGCTTTAAAATTTCTCATGGCAAGATCTATTCCCTTCTTCATGTGACTAAACATTTATATTATTTTTATTCTGCATTGAATTTCTTCTGTTTTCCCGTCTTGGATTCCATTTGTCAATGTGCAGCTCTGTTCTGCCAATGCTAGGCCCTGATGTGGGTTGGGACTATGTCACTGTCGTGGTTAGGCAATGTTAATCTTAATAAGCTGGAAGGTGAACTGTTAGGAGAAGGCAGACACACTT
This sequence comes from Ginglymostoma cirratum, assembly GCA_024137785.1. Lineage (NCBI taxonomy): Eukaryota > Metazoa > Chordata > Chondrichthyes > Orectolobiformes > Ginglymostomatidae > Ginglymostoma > Ginglymostoma cirratum. Next base: position 20,301,288 of record JAHRHZ010000057.1, on the reverse strand, counting down.
CAGTGTGATTTGGACAAGTTGAGTGTGTGGACATATGCATGTCATATACAGTATAATGTGAGGTTATCCACATAGTAACAAAAACAGGAAGTCAGATTATTATCTGAATGAAAACCAAAAGAACTGCGGATACTGTAAATAAGGAACAAAAACAACCTGGACCCGAAACATTAACTCTGATTTTTCTCCACAGATGCTGCCATACCAACTGAGCTTTTTCAGCAACTTCTGTTTTTATTATTGAATGATATACCAAGAGAAGGGAATGTGCAATGAGACCTGGGTACCCTTGTAGACTGATCATTTAAGGGAAACATGCAAGAGCAGCAGGTGGGAAAGATAGCAAACGGTAATGCAGTCCTTCCAAGCAAGAAAATCTGAGAACTGGAGCAGGGATGTTTTTCTGCACTTATATAGGGTCATAGTGAGTGGAATAGTGTGTAAACCTTTGGTCTCCTCATCTGAGGAAGGATGTTTTCTAAGTGCAGAAAAGGTTTACCAGACTGATTCCTGGGATGGTTGGACTGATGTATGGTTGAATCAATGAGGATTACATACGCTGGAGTTCAGACAAATGAGGAGGGATCTCACAGAAACCTACACAATTCTAACGAGATGAGGCAGGGTTGATGCATTTAGGATGTTCCCAAAGGTGGGGGAGTCCATCCAGGGGACAGTCTAAGGATATTGGGTAGAACATTTATGACTGAGATGAGGATAAATTTCTTCACCTAGAGAGTGGTGAGCCTGTGGAATTCATGACCACAAAGCAGTAGAGGCCAAAAATTTCAAGAAGGATTTGAATATAACATTTAAGGGTTAAAGAATCAAAAGATATAGGGGAATAGCGGGAACGGGCTATTGGGCTGGACGATCAGCCTTGATCATAATGAATGGTGGAGCAGGCTTAAAGGGCAGAATGGCTGATTCCTGCACCTATTTTTTATGTTGGTATATTTGAGGCATATCATAGTCACAGTTGCACATATTGTACATTTCAAGTGCTTTGGTTCTGTTCAGTGCTGGGGCAGAGAGGAATCTGAAAACAAAATCAATCCCTTTTAATGCTAAACTTCTTACTATCAGTTGGTGAAAGAGGAGAAATCAATCTTATCTTTAGATTTATTCACAAAATGAAAAATTACAAATATATACCTTCTAACTTTCAAACACATGGCAATGTAAAAAGCCAATTAAATGTTCAATTGAAATGATTTACTTAAGAATCGTCCCTTAACGGGGCATTTTCATGAAAAAAACCTTACGCAGAATTCTTAAACTATAACTCCCAGGGCTGATGATGCACTCGTTCCCCACTTCATGTCCATTGGTTGCAGAAGACTTCAAGTATACCAGTGAATGCCCTGGTAACCACATAAGAAGGGCAGGCCTTTAGTAAGAAGATCTGTTAATATCTACCTTGGCTAGTTCAGAAGAGACCCATAAGTAAGTTTCCTGTATTCCTTTATACTACTTTTGACTAAATGGGAAACAAATGAACAATTTGAAAGGTCTTTAAAAGGGTATTTTAATAGAAGAAAACCCCTAAACTTTGAAGGTAACGTTACAACTAAAATACCAGACCCTGCATTACCCTCTAGTAACAGATAAACACTCGGACGTTGGGTTAGATTACTCATAGTATTTTCATAAATGACCCTTCACAATCTGTGAAAACAGGAATCAACCATACCATAAATACAAGCCGGGTTTCAATTCAGATCCCCCAGATGCGAGGTCAATCTTTAATTCATTGCAATATCCCATTGTCTTATGTATTAATTTGAAAGGAAACTTTAATTGTGAAACCTCAACTATGAAAACTTAGTAGGTTTGTGTCTTCCTACCTTGGGGAGCTCCTCTATTTGATTAGCATCTAAGTAGAGCTCTTCCAGTGATCGTTCAAAATTGAAAATCTCCTTTGGTACATGTTGAAGGCTGCAGTGTGAATAATCCAAAACTGAGATGACCTCTTCTTCACCCCGGAAACATCGGCAGGGCACCAGGCGGCCAATAAGTTTTCTCTTTGTTGTCATCTCCAGACACTGCACTGCAATGACACAAAAATAGACACTACTGAATGGATTAAAAATGCGTAAGGTTAAAATATTAACGCATTTCTGACATAAAGTCTAAATGCTAGTACTAAGACCTTTCCTTCCAGTATTTTCCACCCTTTCTTGAAGGTAGTGGCAAGTCTAGGAGGCAATTGTCATGTTATTACCTTCATTGGGTACTGTTCTAATAGAACATTATTCGTACGATGATAAAGAATGATTGGTGGCACATTATGCAATCACTGCCACACCATTTCCTAAACTTGGCTAATGTATGGACTAATAAAGAGGAAAAGTATGAAAGCTCATGATTGTATATAGTCAAAACTTTGAATCAAATATAATACATATATAATCTTAATTTTTAACTTTTCTTTAAACTAGAAATATATATTGTTTTAAATAAACATTAGCTGGGTGATGTGGTTCCACATTATTACTAATCTTTGTGAGAACAAATGTTTCCTAACATCAATTCTAGCTCTAATTTTAAAGTTGTGGGCCTGGATTTCCCAATCAGAAGGCAATATTTTATTCTAGTTTCTCACCAGTGCCTATAACAACTGAAAATTGCGTAAAAATGAGGTAGGATTACCTAATAATGATATAATCCATAGGAATCGGATGTTTGCCAATTAGTAACAAGATTCTCATCTAAACATTGGAAACTTAAGAGGAAAACTGGGCTTTATTTTTCTTGATGTTGAGAATCAGATATTTTGCATTCTCACTGTATTTTTCAAAATTTCTCACTATTGCCCATGTCACTCAATTTTTGGGAATACTCCACCCACTGAGTACCATAGAAAGTTATTTTTGAGACTAAATTAGATTGGAGAAGGAGATTAAGAACAGATTAAGTTATCATAGTATGATCACTGTTACATAGAAGTCCACTTACTCTGAAGGTATTAATTATTCCCACCATATTACACAACATCAAGTCTAATTTGGCCTGCTATCTGTTCAGTTCAAGAATGTGTTCTAATAAACTAGCTCAAAAACCTTCTTTGAACTCCTTCGCAAAGTTACTATTACCAGTCTGATTCTTTTCATTTGATCCGTAGATCAAAGTCACACATGATTATTTCTGCTCCCATATCTCAAATACCCTCGTTTTCTCTTGTATACTTCATGACAGTTATTGTTCAGGGGCCTGCAGACAACCCCTACCAGTGACTTCATTCCTCTATTAATCTTTATCTCCACCCAAATCAATTCTTCATTCTGATCTCCTGAATCAAGGTCATCCATATTGCAGCCTTCCATCTTTACCTAGCTTCTTATTCCTCAAATGCAATATACCACTTTATATTCAGAACCCAAAAATTGTCATCATGCAGCCATACCCCATAATGCCTAGTAGATCATATCTATTCTCTTCATGCGTACTTTGACTTCACTTACTTTGTTATGAACATGACACTCATTCAGATACAGAACCTTTTTGTTTTTTGTTATCCTTGTAGCAACTAATCTTGATAGGTGGTATAGTGTTAGGTTTTATCTCTGTCCTTTCCTGACAGTCTCCAACCTTCATTTTATATAATATTATTTAGTTCTCCAGCCTCAGTTCACTCAATTTATTACATTTTACCCAGCTTGATCTTTCACACTCTCTTGTCTAGTTTAGAGCTCTATCTACTTCCTCAGTTACGCAGCTTGCAAGAATACAACTCCTAGCATAGTTCAGGTGCAAACCATCCCAATGACACACATCCTGTTTCTTCAATATTGATACCAGTGTTCCTGAACCAGAACCCACTTCTCCCACATCAGTCTTTAAGCCACTCTTTCACCTTTTAATCCTATTAATCCTGTGCCAATTTGCATGTGGCCCATTGAGATTTTGCTTTTCAATTTAGTACCTAATTTCTTATACACCTCTTTTCTATTTTTACAAATGTTGTTGGTGCTGATATGGATCACAGCCACCAGATCCTTCCCTTCCCACTGTATGTTCTTCTCCAGCTCAAAACGGATACCCTGAACTCTTGCATAGGGGCAGAAATAAAATGTAGTGGACCCATACTTTTTGCTGCAGAGAACTGTATCAAAAGCCCTTAATATATTGTTCCCTATTATCACTACATTCCTCTTGTCCCCAACCCACACCTCTAAAATAGCTTCCTGTACCATTGTGCAATGGTGAGTGAGCTGATTTAACCTGCAACCCTTACTTTCATCCAAACAAGCTGAATAAACCTCAAACCCATTGGAGAATTTGCGAAGGTTGAAACTCCTGGACCCCTGTCCTCTTGGACCCCCTACAAGTCCCGAATGCAGTCTCATCGTCTTGTCCTTGGCCACTGGCTAAGCTAGAGGTTTGTGACTGCCTCTTGGAATAAAGTGTCCAGATAACTTTACCTTCACTGATGTGATGCAGTGTCCGCAGTTTGGTCACTAATTCAGTAATTTGGAGCCAAAGCTCCTGCTGTCTCAAGCACTTTTTTTATGGCAAAACTATACTTTATTCATTGAAGTAAATCTTTATGTACATAGACAGTTAATTTACCCATTCCGATTTATACTGTCATTACTTACAGAGAATAAAATAAACACTGGCATTCGTCTTTCTCTATATTTACAATTAGCCTCTTGGCATTTAGTTGAGGCATCAGCAGGGTCCGGTTACTAAATGGACCCCCTGTTTTGCTTTGGCAGAAGGACCTTACACGGTAGTCTTTCCCCACTGTGCCTTGGCAGCAGCTGCCCCCTCACTTTATTGCGTCCCTCAGCATGTAGTCCTGGACCTTGGAATGTTCCAGTTTGCAACACTCAGTCAGGGCCAACTCTTTCAACTGGAAGACCAGCAAATTTTGGGCAGACCAAAGCACGTCTTTCACCGCATTGATGGTCCTCCAGGCACAGCTGATGTTGGTCTCAGTGTGCATCCTGGAAAACGGACCGTAGAGCACTTGCCACAGGTATGTTTCACTAGAATTACACAAGCATCAAGAATCTCCCACATTCTGCAATCACAGCACATAATCGATCTTCCATCTCTAATATGTGTTAATAAACTAATATTTGCTTAAATATAAATGTACCTGTAGTCTGCTTTGTGGAATACATGTCTCTTGTTTTTGCTGAATAAGAATGCAGCTGTGAATGTAATTCTAGTGGGTCAGGAATTTAGTGGGTATTCATGGCATGCTAATGAATGAAAAAGAGCTTCTGGACCATCAAGGTTGGGAAAGCAGACACAACTGAAATGTTCTGTGAATTTAATAGCAAAACCTTAACCTGCTGTTGAGAAAATGATTATGTGCCTCCTGCCAATGAAGTTTCCCCATGTTTTCTTTTAAGCTGTAGGCAAGACGAAAAGTTTCTGGCCTTTGTTTTTGAGCAGAGAGAGGTGCTCACAGAAGATGCTTTCTGGCTAAGGTGCCCAGACCCCGAGTTATCATTCTGTATGTTTACGGAATAGAAATTATGGGCTGGCAAAACTGTCTGTTCTTACTCAAAACTTTCCAAAATGTTTGTTTGTAAGAGGAAAAAGAAATGTTATCATGCATATAGGAAATATCCATGGAAAACAACAATCTGCAAATAAGTAACTGCATTGCAAATCTGCACTTTTCCTTAACTTTTGAGGCCGTGAGAAATTTTGCATGACTTCTTTTGATGTGAATGAATCAATAAATGGATGAATACAACGGCACTTTAAAAGGTTACACATCAACTAAGGAATGAACGAGCTTGCAGAATGATATTTCTTATCTGAAGATTTTACCTTCTTTTAAACTCCGCATGACGCATTTCTGTAGCAGTTTAAAATACTATACAGAGTTAACATGTCAGCATCTAAAATCCAGTAAATGGTATCTAAAGCTTTTATTCTCCAAATGATAAACGTTTTTTCAAAATGAAAGGTAGGATTTTCTCTTTTAATTTTGGACCTAAGTCCCAGTTGCTGAGAGAAGTCACTCAATATTGATTTAGCAAATGTCCTGAGTTCCTTGATCATTCTATGTTTATTATTGATTTACTACCAATTGGCTAATAGGGGACTCTGAAGCTTGGAGGGACAATAGCTTGTCACTGTGGATAAGAAAGAGGGTGTCTCCATATTGAAACTTCCTCTCAGCTAATTGCAAGTGTTTTGAAAAAGAGTCTCAGCTGTCTGACCGCTATTACTGGAGAGAAGGACCCCCTCATTGTAATATGGCCTGCAGCATAGGTGGTAGGAGGAAGGCCTCAAACTTTTCTGGAGCGCTGCTTCCGGGTCGACTGTTAGGTGTATGCCTCCAGAAAACCTATGGTCCCAAAATTGCAGAGGGCATGCTGGCCGACTGAAAAATTTCAGATTTCTTTTGGTGAATGACCCTCATTAGCCTCAACTTTCTTAACTCACTCTGCCACTAGCAGGTAACTTGTGACACAACAGAAGCATATTTTCCTCCAAATCAGAAGGTTGAGTGTTCAAATCGCAGCAGGCTCATAAAGATTTATTGTGAATATAATTTTAATAGGATTTGTGGCACAGTGGTAGCATCTCTAGCTCTGGGCCGGATAATCCAGGCTCAAGTCCCACCTGTTTAAGGGGTGTGTCATAACATATCTGAACAGACAGGTTAAATTTTAAAAATCTGCCTCTTATGATCAAGTTGCCATTTTGTCACTAATCCATTCTTCCCCCAAAATTAGGTATGATGGTAGTGGCAGTAAACTAACATGCCAGCCATGTTGAGAGAATACCGGCTCCATTCCTGCCTTCACAGACCTCTGAAAATCCTGGCTGACATTCTTCCATTACTAAATGTACAGTGGAAGTATCAAGGCAGCTTAAAACTTTTTAAACTTAAATTAATTTAAAAGACAGAAAACATATTTGAAAATGAAATTGAAACAACCTATAATTACATTGTGTCTGAAGTGTGTAATTTAAAAAATATAGGAATAAAAAGTTTGGAGACGTGATTGAAAGCTTAAGAACAAGTCAGGAAAGATGAAATAATAAAGAGCAAAAAGGGAAAATAGAATCAATACATTTTTTAATGATGAAAAACTATGCTTTGATAATTAAGATAGTAGCTTGGGGTTAATATTAAAGTAATATTTCAACTCCTGATACTTCATTAATTTAAGAGTGATACGTTGGTGCTTAATTCAGTGGGGCAGAGCTTGAAGTGAAACAAATCCACTAGATTTAGGGAGATAATAATCAGGTTTTTACAGTTGTAAAATTGTCAGCCTTCACCACCATTACTCTCTGAAACTGACAGTACTTTCTGGTATCCTCACGCGCTTGTTTAAACCCATAAGTGCAGAAGTTGATGTCAGCGATTCTTCACACCTCGTGGTTGCACTTCACAGATGCAAATCTCAGGAATTCATGATGGTGAACATAAACCCGTACGTTTTATGTTGTTAGTCCCACTGTTTTAAAACCTTAAAAGTTATGTAAATTTGAATGAGAGTTAACTGAATTTAACTGCATGCTTAGCCGTCATTATTTATGAAAAATCTCATTGACCCTGGAAAACTAATGCTACATTGATGACTTGTAAAATTTCTTTCCTAAGATTAAATTATCCATTTGATTTTCAGAATAACAACTGTTGGAAAACTTAATTATCTTTAAGCTTCTTTTCCCTTGTGTATATTACAAACTTTGTTTGCACTCTGTAAAATATTAAAGTGAAGGATAACCCATGACATTTAATTTCTGATTTCTGAAATTCTTGAATAGGTTTGGTTGCTGAGTTGACTTAATGCCATCCCAGTTTCTGGACACAATAGATTCCCTATGGCTGAAAGTGAAATGCTATTAACATCAGGTGAGGTGAAATCCACAACATAGAAATCATTAATATTTTGGGAAACTTATTTTTAAGGTATTGTGAAGTTGCTTTATATTTAATAATTCTTGGAGTACGTGTCTTTGAAGAAGTGCAGAGATGCCTGGAATTTCTTTTTAAACAGGTTAATGAAAATACACAGGAAATTTGTTTTAACGAGGCTTCTTGGAAAACATATGACTTTGGATAATTGCTGGCCTTCTTTGCTTGAACTCATGTCAGAAAAACACCTGACTCTGTTTTACAACTGGGTTTTATGGCTGTTTGTTTTGAACAAGGTTGGCAAGCTTGGAATTTCTGTTTAGGGCTTAGTTGGAGGCAAGCTTGCTAAGAACATACTGCCAAGCTTGTATCACCTGTTTCTGAAACACTATTGTAGTGAATTCAGGTCAAAACATGATTGTTCTTCTGGAGGACCATGAATGGAAGAATCTGTCAATATTATATTTACTGACAGAATGTGTCTGCCAAGAGCACTGAGAAACCAATACATGTTTAGTGACTTGGCAACATGTGCAAGAACACCCGATTTGATGCCTTATATTGGTTACCACCAGAAATAACCACCCCTAATTGGAGATAACAAGGTGTAGAGCTAGATGAACACAGTAGGCCAAGCAGCATCAGAGGAGCAGGAAGACTGACGTTTCGGGCCTCGACCCTTCTTTTCTGAAGAAGGGTCTAGGCCTGAAACGTCAGTCTTTCTGCTCTTCTGATGCCTCTTGGCCTGCTGTGTTCATCCAGCTCTACACCTTGTTATCTCAGATTCTCCAGCATCTGCAGTTCCTACTATCTCTGAAACAATTTTAACCCCTAATTGGAAACTGATTTTAGTTTTAAATGTGAATCTGCAGAGAGAACTTTTTTCCCTTAACTCTAACAGTGTGTGAATCTGTATGTGATTTGGCCTATTAAGTGGGGTAAAGATTTATATTTTCATAATTCAAATGTGTTTACTAACCAATTCTGGATCTTAAATTTCATAGGTTTTGTCTGAGAGAATCATAATCATACAGTGTCACACAGCATGGAAATAAACCCCTCGGACTAACGAGTCCATGCCAAACGTAATACCAAACTAAACTAGACCCAATCGTCTGCTCCTGGCCCATATCCCTCCAAACCTTTCCTATTCATGTACTTATCCAATGTATTTTAAACATTATAATTGTAGCCACATCCACCCCTTCCTCAGGTCTTTCATTCCACATGCAAACCACCCTCTGTGTAAAGAATTTGCCCCTCATGTCTTTTTTAAATCTCTCTCCTGTCACCTTAAAAATGTGCCCCCTAGTCTTGAAATCCCCCGTCCAAGGGAAAAGACAACTTCCATTAACCCTATCTATACCTCTCATCATTTTATAAACTTCTAAGGTTGCCTCTCAACCTCCTACCTCCAGTGAAAAAAGTCCCAACCTATCCAGCCCCTCCTTATAACTCAAACCTTTCATACCTGGCAGCACCCTGGTAAATCTCTTCTGAAACCTCTCTAGCTTAATAATGTCCATCCTATAATAGGGTGACCAAAACTGGACACAATATTCCAGAAAAAACATTACCAATGTCCTGCACAACCTCAGCATGACTTCCCAATTCCTGTGCTCAAAAGGACTGAGCAATGATTATTTGGTATTTACAAAAGAAACTTGGTTGCTAGGTCTTTGCATTCTACACCGCTGGTGAAAGCATACAACTGGCCATATCAAGATTAGGGATTAATATTTTAAAACTGATATTGAGAGTTACGTAGCAGTGGAACTTGCAGAATGAATGCCCTTCTCCTATGTCTGCCGTAACTGATTTCACTGATGAATGCCTGGCAATTCAACAATTGATGGTTTAAAGATTGAGCAGCATTGTTAGAACAAAGTAAAAAGACTTATTTTACTGCAGCTAATTGTTTTGAGTGAGTGTAACTGATAAGTCTAAGAATAGATTTTCCTCAGTTCACTTTTCGGCAAAGAAGTGGAAGTGAGCATATCAGTATACTGAAAGAAATGTTGGGGTTGTGATTTAGGCACCATGCATTAATGCATCCACAGAGGACTCCAGGTGCATGACCTAACCTTTAACAGTGAGGCCCAAGACCTCTCAATATTGGGCTTAATTTCAAAGAAGCTGACAAACAGCCAGGCAGCAAAGAGGGTGTTAAGATTGACTGCAAGCAACAAATCAGCCCTCAATAAGTGAAGCCAGGGGTTAGGAGAAGGAAGCATAAAGCAGGGATCTCAGATTGTGGGAAATGATTGGAGGGTGAGAGTCAGAACTGGAAACAGGTCAAAAGCATCAGCTTCAATTGCTGATGGAGTTGGTTGTGGGTCTTGAGAAACATAAAAGAGATACAAATGTATTTCCTTCATGAATATGCCCAGCAACACATCTCTGGCTCTGCCTGTATACTATCCACTATATTGGAGACTTAGGAGGCCGGTTTGTACCCAAAAAGTATGTATTGTAGGGTCAAACCGATAGACCACTGCTTCATACGCTTAACTATTGTCTGTAAAAACTAGAAACAGAACAAAACGTATCTCTGGCTCTCCAAAAACGGAAGAGGTATATCACATTCATAAGCGCCCTGCAAAGATATTTGGTAGAAGCAATTTAAAAGTGAAACAAGCATCCCTTCCCTGTCATTGCATTTTACCAGGCTTGTTTCCATGGCAACATACTTGTAGATCCTGCATCAAGTCTGTACTTTCTAGTTCATTTGTAAAACAAGTATGCAGGCAGGAAAATTATCTTTGCCAGTAATGTGAATTCACAACACAATTACACCATGCCTAATTTTTTTTTCACTAGTCATTGACCTCAGTCAAAAATGGGAAAAACAGACTGCAGGCTTTCTTCACTGAAAGGAAATTCATGAGCCAGTTGTTATTTTATGACAACCTTTATGAGACTCTCTGGTTACATTTACTGTTTTGTTCATCTGCTGTTTCACATGAGATTCTTGAGTCACTGGCCAGATGATCAGTGAGACGGCTTCCCACTCCCTAACTCACGGTTTCTAAAATAAGCATGTATTCCTTGAGTTGGATTATAACCAAGAATAAAATATTGTATTCCAAACCTAACCCTTATGCCACAACAGCAAGGCTAGTCCTGCTGAATCTGTGACCACTGTCAGGTTGACGACACGACATTCACCCTTACTCATAACAGCTTTTTGTTTCCAGCACTCTTTTTAAAGCCTAGTTTTAATTTGCTAACAGCCATAGTGCATCTTCGAGCAATGATGATGTTTATTTCCTTCTGGGTGTTGGGGTCACATAGTGTTTTGCTATGGTTTTGCATTTTGAAAGTTAATAATACTGAATACTATCTACTTAAACTGGTCTGTTCAAATCAAATCTGACCATGAAATAACACGAAAAGGCATAATTGAAATATGCATATAAAAACATGAAGAATGGAGGAGAGTATACCAGGAACAGCACCAAATAATCTTAAAAATTAGATGTTTCCAATTCAGTGAAGCAACAACACAGGACTATCTGCATGCCAAACAGCAGAAATCAACATGCAGCAGATAGGGCTAAGTGACCCAACAACCAATTGATCAGATCTAAGCTCTGTAGTCCTGTCACATCTACTCGTGGATGGTGGTGGATAATTAAACAACTAACAGGAGGGTGAGATTCCACAAATATCCCCATCCTCAATATTGAGGAAGCTTAGCACATTAGTGCAAAGGACAGAGCTGAAATATTTGTATCAATCTACAGTCAGAATTACTGAGTAGCTAATCCATCATCGTCTTCTACCCAGGTACCTATCTTCATAGGTCCCAGTTTCAGCTGATTTGATTCACTCCATATGATATCCAGAAACAATCATGACAGTGGAGAGTGCAAGGGCTATGACAACATTTCAGCAATAACACAAAAGACGTGTGCTGCAAAACAAGCCATACCCCTAGCCAAGCTGATCCACAACAGCTACAGCGATATGTGCCTTTCGATTTGGAAATTGTACAGGTATATTTTATGCATAAAAAGGAACAGAAATCAAATGTAGCTAATTACTACCCTATCAATCTACTCTTGATCGTAAGCAAAGTGATGAAAGGAATATTGACAGTGCTATTAAACAGCACTTGCAATAGAATAACCTACACAGTGATGTTCAGTTTGGATTTTACCAGGACCACTCTGCAACTGACCTCATTATAGCCTTGATCCAATCATGGACAAAAGAGCTCAGCTCCAGAGGTGAGTTAACAGTGACTGTCCTTGATATAAAGGGAGCATTTGATCAAGTATGGCACCTAGGAACCCCTAACAAAACTAGTGTCAATGGGAATCAGGGATAAAAGTTTTTAACTAGTTGAAGTCATACTTAGCACAGAGGAAGATTGTATCAGAGATAAAAGGTACTGCAGATGCTGGAGAATCTGAGATAACAAGGCGTGAGGGCTGGATGAACACAGCAGGCCAAGCAGCATCATAGGAGCAGGAAAACTTGACGTTTCGGGCCTAGACCCTTCATCAGAAAAAGGAAGATTGTTGTGTTGCTGGAGATCAACCATTTCAGCCTCAGCAAATCATTACAGGAGTTCCTCAGAGTAGTTTCCTGGACCCAACCATCTTCAGCAGCGTTATAAATAACCTTCGCTGCATCACAAGGTCAGAAGTAGACACATTCACTGATGATTGCATAATGTTCAGCACTATTTGTAACTCCAGATATTGAAGCAGTCTGTGTTCAACATCCAGGCTTGGGCAGACAGATGGTAAGTCATATTCATGTCAGGTAAGTGCTAGGCAATGACCATCTCCAACAAGAGAAAATCTAATCATCACTCCTTCACATTTAATAGCATTACCATCTACAACTTCCTTACTATCAACATCCTGAGGGTTATCATTGAACAGAAATTGAACTGGACTAGCCACACTGGCTAAAAGTGCATTGCAGGGCAGGGAATTTTGAAGTGAAGCACTCACTCCTGTCTCCCCAGTGCCTGTCCACCATCTTCAAGGCACAAGTCAGCAAGGTGACAAAATATTCTCTGTTTGCCTGGATACGTGCACTTCTAGAAACATTCAAGAAGCTTGACACCATCCAGGTCAAAGCATCCTGTTTGACTGGCATCACATCTACCATCTTCAATATTCATTCTCTTCACAACAAACGTATAGTGATAGCGTGCACTATCTCCAAGATGTACTGCAGCAACATACCAAGGATCTTTTGTTAGCACTTCCCAAACTTGAGACCTTACCATTCAGATATCCAAGGGCTGCAGATGCATGGGAACACCCATTATTTCTCCTCCAAGCCGCACCCTATCCTGGAACTCTCTTTTAAACAGCACTGTGTCCCTACACTCCAAAGGCTGAGGTGATTCAAATGAAAACTGATCTGTCTTATTTCATGAGCTTTTAAGGAGTCACGGAGTCATAGAGTTGTACAACATGGAAACAGACCCTTCGGTCCGACTCGTCCATGCCAACCAGAAATCCTAAATTAATCTAGTCCCACTTGCCAGCACTTGATCCATATCCCTCTAAATCATCCCTTTCATGTACCCATCCAGATGCCTTTTAAATGTTGTAATGGTACCAGCCTCTACCACTTCCTCTGGCAGCTCATTCCATACACGCACCACTCTCTGTGCCTTTTTAAATCTTTCCCCTTGCATCTTAAACGTATGCCGTCTAATTTTGGACTCCCTATCCTGGGAAAAAGACTTGGCTATTCACCCTATCCATCCCCCTCCATGATTTCATAAACTTCTATAAGGCCATCCTTCAGCCTCCGATGTCCTAGGGAAAATATCCCCAGCCTATTCATCCTCTCACTATAGCTCAAACTCTCCAACCCTAGTTTCACAACATCCTTCCTATAGTAGGGAAACCAGAATTGAATGCAGTATTCCAAAAGTAACCAAACCAATGTCCTTCACAGCCACAACATGATCTCCCAACTCCCATACTCCCATACTCAATGCACTGACTAATAAAGGCAAGCATACCAAACACCTTCTTCACTATCCGAGGAACTATGAACTTGCAATCCAAGGTCTCTTTGTTTAGCAACGCTCCACAGGACCTTACCATTAAGCGTATAAGTCCTGCCCTGATTTGCCCTTCCAAAATGCAGGGCCTCACATTTGTCTAAAATAAACATTTTCTGCCACTCCTTGGCCTATCTGATCAAGATCCTGTTGTACTGCGAGGTAACATTTTTGGCTGTCCACTACACCATCAATTTTGGTGTCGTCTGCAAACTTGCTAACCGTACCTCCGATGTTCACATCCAAATTATTTATATAAATGATGAAAAGCAGTCGACCCAGCACTGATCTTTGTGGCACACTGCTGATCACAGGCCTCCAGTCTGAAACACAACCCTTCGCCACCACCATCTGCCTCCAATGTTCGAGCCAGTTATTTACCCAAATGCCTAGTCTCCCTACATTCTATTTGATCTAACCTTGCTAACCAGTCTACCATGCGGAACTTTGTCGAATGCTATATGTCTTATACAGATCAAGTCCATCGCTCTGCCTTCATCAATCCTCTTTGTTACTTCTTTAAAAACTCAATCAAGTTAGTGAGGCATGATTTCCTACACAAAAAGCCATGGTGACTATCCCTAATCAGTCCTTGCCTTTCCAAATCCTGTCCTTCAGGTTCCCCTCCAACAACTTGCCCACCTCTGATGTCAGGCTCACCGGTTGATAGTTCTCTGGCTTTTCTTTACCGCCTTTCTTAAATAGTGGCACCACATTAGTCCAATTTCAGTCTTCTGCCACCTCATCTGTGGCTATGGATAGTACAAATATCTCAGCAAAGGGCCCAGCAATCACTTCCCCAGCTTCCCACAAAGTTCTCGGGTACACTTGATCAGGTCCTGGAGATATATCCACCTTTATGCATTTTAAGATGTCCAGCACCTCCTCCCTATGTTGTATGGACATATTTCAAAACATTGCTATTTATTTTCCCAAGTTCTCTACCTTCCGTATCCTTCTCTACAGTAAACACTGATGCAAAACACTCATTTAGTATCTCCCCCAACTACTGTGGTTCCACACATAGGCGACCTTGCTGATCTTTAAGGGGCCCTATTCTCTCCCTAGCTATCCTTTTGTCCTTATGTATTTGTAGAATTGCCTTGGATTCTCCTTAACTTTATTTGCCAAAGCTATCTCATGTCCTCTTTTTGCCCTCCCGATTTCCCTCTTAAGTATACTCTTATTCCCTTTATACTCTTCTAGGATTCACTCAATCTCTGCTATACCTGACATGTGTTTCCTTCTTTTTCTTGAACAGAACCTTAACTTCTCTAGTCAGCCAGCATTCCCTACACCTACCAACCTTGCCCTTCACCTTAACAGGGACATACTGTCTCTGCATTCTCATTATCTCAATCTTGAAGTCTTCCCATTTTCCAGCTGTCTCTTAACCTGCAAATATCAAACCCCAATTAACTTTTGAAAGGTTCTTGTCCAAAACCATCAAAATTGGCCTTCCTCCAATTTAGAACTTTAAATTTTCGATCCTATCTTTTTCCATCACTATTTTGAAACTAATAGAATTATGATCACTGGTCCCAAAGTGCTCCCCCACTGACGCCTCAGTCACCTGCCCTATCTTATTTCCCAAGATAAGGTTAAGATTTGCTCCTTCTCTAGTAAGTACATCCACATAATGAATCAGAACATGTTCTTGGACACACTTAGCAAATTCCTCTCCCTCCAAGCCCTTGACACTATGGCATTCCTAGTCTATGTTGGATGGTTAAAATCCCCTACAACTACAACCCCATTATACTTACAAAAAAAACTGAGATCGCCTTATAAATTTCCTTCTCAATTTCCCGCTGACTATTGAGGGGTCTATAGTACAATCCCAATAAGGTGAGCATCCCTTCCTTATTTGGGTGCAACTGAGAAATAACTTCCTTGGACATACTCTCAGGGATATCCTCCCTAAAGTATAGCCATAATGTTATCCCTAATTAAAAACACCACTTCCCCTCCTCTCTTGCCCCCCTTTCTATCCTTTCTATAGCATCTAGGCTCTGGAACATTATGCTGCCAGTCCCGTCCATCCCTCAGCCATGTTTCTGTAATTGCTAGGATATTCCAGCACCATGCCGCCAACCAAGTCCTGAGTTCATCTGTCTTCCCTGTTAGACCTCTCGAATTGAAATAAATGCAGTTTAATTTATCAGTTCTACCTTGTTCCCTGCTTTGGTCCTGTCTGCCTTGACTGTTTGACTTGGTCCTTTTGCCAACTGCACTAGTCTCAGACTGATCTCTTTTCCTATCTCCCTGGGTTCCCCTTACTAGTTTAAATCCTTCCGAGCAGCTCTAGCAAATCTCCCTGCCAGTATATTAGTCCACTTCTATTTCAGGTGCAATTCATCCTTCTTATACAGGTCACTTCCATTTCCAATGATCCAGACTTGTGAATCCTTCTCCCCTACTCCGGCTCCTTGGCCCTGCAATCATCTACTCTATCCTCCTATTCCTACCCTCATTAGCTCGAGGCACCAGGAGCAATCCAGATATTACTACCCTCAAGGATCTACTTTTTAACTTGCTGCCTAATTTCCTGTATTCTCTCCTCAGAATTTCATCCTTTGCTTGCTCTATATCATTAGTTCCAAAAGGTAAAACAACTGCCTGCTGGCTCTGGGATAGTAGGAACTGCAGATGCTGGAGAATCTGAGATAACAAAGTGTTGAGCTGGATGAACATAGCAGGCCAAGCAGCATCAGAGGAGCAGGAAGGCTGACGTTTCGGGCCTAGACCCTTCTTCAGAAA
>JAHRHZ010000057.1:20229878-20284245 GCA_024137785.1 Ginglymostoma cirratum | reverse complement strand
CCCGAAACGTCAGCCTTCCTGCTCCTCTGATGCTGCTTGGCCTGCTGTGTTCATCCAGCTGTACACCTTGTTATCTCTGCCTGCTGGCTCTCTTCTCTTTGAGGATATTCTGCACCCTCTCTAAGATAGCCTGATCCTGGCACAAGGGAGGCAACATACCATTTTGATGTCTCGTTGTTGGTCGCAGAAATGCCTGTCTGTGCCTCTGACTAGACAGTCCCCTAACACAATTGATCGTATGGAACCTGACGTACCGCTCACTACTGTACAGCCAGTCTCTGTACTGGAAACTTAGCTGTTAATACTACATATCCCTGAGAGTCCATCATCCCCTACGTTTTCCAAACAGGATATTTGTTTGAGATAGGGATAGCCATGGGAGACTCTTGCATGACCTGCCTCCCTCTCCTACATTTCTTGGAGGTAACCCATCTACCTGACTATGTCTATGGTTTTTCTCGCTTCCAGCAACTGCCATCCATCACATCCCCAGGCTCCTACAAATTCCTCATGGCCTTTAACTGGTGCTCCAACTGACCCATGTGATCCAATAGGATTCGCAACCAAACACACTTCCTGCAGACATAATCATCAGTTACATGGAAACTCCCACATCCAACAGGAAGAACTCTGCACTCTCACTCTCACTCTGCACTCTCTTCACTCTACTAAAGGCCATCTTTGCACCTTCACAATCTACAGACCCAGAAAACAGCGCAGTTTCACTGCTCCAGGGTAACTTAGTATCTATGTTTTATATTTTAAAGTTTAATCAAGAGACAGATCTCAAAACAAACATATAATCAAAAATTCCCACTCTACTACTGCAGATTTACAAAAAAAAGGTTATGTTTTAAAAAAAAACACTCAGCTTGTTCCCTGCTGAGAGCTGTGCCACACAGGTTTCTCCAAGGTCAGCTGTGAATTTCATTGTTTGTTTATTTTTCTTAGAACAAACTCCCATGTCCAGAGACACTTGAAACCAAACAGCAGAGGCAATCAGCTGTGCAGGTTCCTTGCTGGGTCAGACAGCTGTGCAGGTTTACTACTTGTTTGTTTCACTTCCCACGTGGTCGCTGCTTTGTTTCTCTTCTTTTTTTAAAAAAGTGCTGTTGTATTGATCTTCTTTCCGAAGTTCCAAAACAATGCAACATCATATAACACAGTAATTACTGCTCCAAAAATTCAAGGAAATCAGCTCCAACACTGAAGATACCTCAAAAAAGGAGCAGCTCTTATAGCCATAACTTTTTCCCTTCCTCCATCTTGGATTATCCAGAATTTCAGGCCAAATCGACGTGCACAACCATAGGAAAGGAAGGGTTAGCAGTTACATGATGTAAAAGATTCACAGGCATCCTCATGGGACTGAAATTTCTGGTTATGATGGACCCAAGCCTTTGCTAACATTAATTGGTTCAAAGTAAATCTCAGAAATGCCACTACATAAATGAAGATTCATGTTTAGTCTGATGAGATACAACAGTCTATGTTCCAAGCAAAGTGCAAATAAGGCAGATGCTTTCTTGAGAGCGGCAGTGCATCAAGCAAAGGGAGAATTTTATTTTTGTAGAAAAAGTAGCCCTACTCTACAACAATAACCAACACCTTACCAACAGCGAAGGGTAAACATAGACAAAATTGTACAGCTCAGAAATCTGACAGTGCTCAACACCAAACAATTCTGGCTGCAAGGGTAGTTGAAGGATAGTCTTGTGGATTAAATGCTGAAAAGGTACCACAGGCAAAAACACCACCTGATAATACTATAAGATTTATTCATGTATGATCTAAGAATAATTTACCAAAGTTGCATCAACATTCCAAGAGAAACACTACAAAACACCATATGGAATATCTACAAACAGCTCAACAATCAGTTTGGTGTCAGGCATTTCAAAAGACGTGACTGAGTACATGTGGTCATTTGGCAAAATATGTGCCTTATAAAGGCAGGTGCCTACAGAGTCACAAATGTCATCTAGAAATCTGGAATGGCTATAAATAGATTTGTTGATTTTTAAATGAAGATATAATTAGTCCAAGTCAAATTCAGGCAGGGTCTGGGTTGTGAACACATTCTGTTCTCAAGTATGTTTGAGTTAGTTTACATAAAAGTCAGAGTACAATACAGAGCAATATGAAATAGCCATTCATAAGTACAAGGAAACGTTTGCATGTCAGATTTTTTAAAATTAACATAAATATCTCCCTGTATGGGATCTTGTTCATAAGTAAGAGCATTTGTAAGTCAGATGCACTTAAATCAGGCACCCCATATTATTCAAGATGGATTGAAGTGGCAAGACTTCCTTCAACCACAGCAAACTCAGCACTCAGAGGGATCTTTGTGATACATAGTTTCTTGCAAGAATTTGCATTGCACAATGGACCTCAATTCATGAGCAAAGATTACAAGAAGTTCATGTTGGAGGCAGTATCAACCAGGTGGCAAATTCTCCACTCCACCCCAAGTGAAATGGTGAACTCGAAAGAACAGTGAAGACTACAAAGTCACTGAGAAACCAAATTGAGAATTAGGTATATTTAGTTATACAGCAACATCATTGAGTAATGGGTAGGAGGTTAAAAATAGATGTTCCACATTCAGAACATAAGCCAAAGTCAAACATAATCTCTCAGGACCACAAGATGGTAAAACAAGTAGAGAAAAATCACAGCACAAAGTTGGAAAACCTCTAGATAAAGGGAAAAAGCTCTATCAATCTTAAAGCAGGGCAGAAAGTCTAATTAAAAGACAGGAAGTCAGAAGTCATGGGCATCAGAAGAAACACAGATCAACTAGGATGTTATACTGTTAGAACACCTGAACAAATGTTCAGGAGGAGCCAAAAGGCATTAAGAACATAAGAACATAAGAATTAGGAGCAGGGGTAGGCCATCCGGCCCCTCGAGCCTGCCCCGCCATTTAATAAGATCATGGCTGATCTTTTTGAGACTCCGCTCCACTTACCCGCCCACTCACCATAACCCTTAATCCCTTTACTGTTCAAAAATTTATCCAGCCTTGCCTTAAAAACATTCAGCCAGGTAGCTTCAACCGCTTCACTGGGCAGGGAATTCCACAGATTCACAACCCTTTGGGTGAAGAAGTTCCTCCTGACCTCAGTCCTACATCTGCTTCCCTTTATTTTGAGGCGATGCCCTCTAGTCCTAGTTTCACCTGCAGGGAGGAAACAACCTCCCTGCCTCCACCTTATCTATTCCCTTCATAATCTTATGTGTTTATTATTTGTGTTAATTTTAATATTATGTTAAACCAGAAGTAAAACTAAGTATGATTTTCACAGAATATTTGACAACCATACCAAACCGCACTAGACAGTGGACACCATCACCCTGAAGTGAATCAGGTAAGGGCATGGAGAGTTCCAGATCATCCTGGCTGGTGAGCTTCAGATTTTGAGGATGAAGAGAGATCATGATAACGATAAGAATGAGATTAATGATTACAAATACTGTGCAAGTAAAAGAAAACCACTGGAATATTGTAAATCAAGTTAGCAGAAATCTTGGAGAAAAAGATGTTTTAAAATGAAATTCAAGTAAACCATGTTGATGTAAATCAAATGACTCTGATATGAATGAGAGTAAAGACACAAGTCTTGAATGGGCATGTGAAGAATGTCTTGGACACTTTACTAGATGGCTATATTTGATAACCTGCAATATGCAGATGTAAATAAAGGAAATGTAACAGGAGGTAAAGAATTGAACAGACTTTCTTAGTGATAAGGAGCGAGCAGCCTCAGGGACAGTGTACATGCAAACACTCGGAGCCCAAGATACCCCAGACTGGTATCTCAATGTTCAGGTAGCAGTATTGGCTTTAAACAGGACAAAACACAGCCCATATGAGAACTGCAATTGGTGTGTTAGTAGCACTGTATTTATTTTTGTCCATCATTCACATACAAACACATATTGATGCATAATCTCTCTACTTGCAAAAGAAATACTTTTATCTGGAAAAGTCTTTTGAACTTTATACAATTTATATAGAACACATTTCATGGTCTGCGCATGTTTTAAAGTGCTTTAGAATCAACTAATGATTTTTTAAAGGGAAAATAGAGAAGCACAAAGCAAAGTCCACTTACAGAAAATAGACAACAACTAGGTTTTTCCTTTGTGTGATTTCAAGCAACAGGTAAGTACAGGGCAGGACACCATTCTTGTGCCAGGTCATATGACGGGGCCTGAGTTCAATGAATCATCTACAAGGTGTTGCTTCCAACATTGCACTTGACTATCTGTCTAGATTTTGTGCTGAATCTCTTAAAAAGGGCAAGACAGATTAAACCATTCTTCTTTAGTAGTTTACTGATACACCTGTGTTGCAGTCTTTGCCTAGCTGTCAGCAATATCATGAGTAATCGACTAATATGTGATAAATTACAAGAAACAATCCTAATGACACAGGAAAATCTTGCCTTGGAATTTTAAGCGATGATTCTCTTTTTGTAAGTTTAATCAGGTTACGAGGGAATGTCCCAGATTTTTGCAGAGCTAGAGTGACTCCTGAGTCATTAGGTTAATGGCAAATTAATTTAAAGGACAGGTCAAGACAGACACAGTAACAAACATTCAAGGAGATATACACAGAATACTTACATTCCAATGAGAAACAATATTTTCAAGGGGAAAACCTACCATCTACAGTTAAAAGTTATGCAGTATCATACTTAAAGAAAGAAAGAACATTTCACAAAGATGGGTGACAGGTGAATAGATTGGACAGAGCATTAAACAATGACCAGAAGATTAATAATGACGGAAAGGTTGGTGTGAGAGAAACAAAAACAAAGTTGCTGGAAAAGCTCAGCAGGTCTAGCAGCATCTGTGAAGAAGAAAACAGAGTTAACGTTTCGGATCCGGTGACCCTTCCTCAGAACCTGTGAGAGAACCTAGCTAGAGACATAAAAATAGGTAAAGAGTTTCCATAGGTACATATAAAGGAAACAAAAATTAAGGTGAATGGTGATCATATAGAATGAATGTCTGGGACATAAATAATGGAAAATAAGGGGATGTCATAGAAACTAAACATGTATTTTGCATCGTCTTCATTGTAGAGAATGCAAATAACATACTCAAAATAGCTATAGTAAATGGAAGGTAGGTGGGAAAAAGGAAGTAGGACTAAAGAAAATTTCAATCATTAAGGAAATGACACTAACTAAGTTGTTGTAGCTGAATGTTAACAAATTCCCAGGTCCTGATGGACTTCATCATAAGCTCTTAACGGAAGTGGTTAGTGAGGTAGGTGGCGTATTGGTCCTGATGTTCCAAAGTTCCGTAGACTTGGGGAAGGTTCCATCAAATTGAAAAAATACAGAACGCAATTCCTTTATTCAAAACGGGGGAGGTTGTACTAACAGAATGCAAAAAGTTACATCTAGTAAGCTTGACAACTGTGATAGGGAAAAGCAATTATTAAAATCATTATAGCAAAATACATATAATAGTTCAAGATAGCCAGGTAGGGACAACACGTCTTTTATGAAAGGGAAATCATGTTTGACCAATTTATTGGAATTCTTTGGAGAAGTATGCTGTAGATAAAGGGGAACTGATTAATGTACTGTACTTATATTTCCAGAAGGCATTTGATAAGGTGCCACATCAAAGTTTATTGCAGAAAATAAATGTTCCCGGTGTAGGCGGTAACAATTTGGAATAGATAGAAGATTTTCTAGCTAACAGGAAATTTTGTACATATACATTGGTCATTTTCTGGTTGCCAAAATGTAACAAATGATGTGCCATAAAGATCAGTTCTGGGCCTCAACTATTTACATGCCATATAAATGATTTAGATACAATACTATCACTTGTTGCAGGGTTTCCCAAACTGGATCATCCTAAGATGAAATTTTGGTGTGAGCTCCAAAACAGCAATGGCTAATATGGACTTCAGTCTGATCTCTCCAAAATGCTTGCATTGCTGTCTGATGGAGAGCATGACTTAATCAATTGCATGGCGAGGGCCATTTCCTGCTGTTTGAGAGACCATGTAAAAAATAGATGTTCATTTTGCCTGCTTTTCATTAACCTTCCTCCTGAAGAGATAAGGGGAGAGTGGAAGTTGGGGGAGGGAATAAGGTGGTGAGGAGGGGTTGTTGAAGGGAGATGCAGGAAACAGACATGTGTAGGCTGGTGAAAAGAGGGAGGGATGAATGGGTGGTGAAGAGACACAAGCTGGATGAAGTAAAGAGGAGAGATGGGTATGGTGAAGGGAGGGAGGGAGAGATTGGGGTGGTGACCGAACAGAGATTTTGGGAAGTAGCAAGGGGAGAGACTGGGGGGTTCCTGGAATTGTATCTCTAGCTGACACGTGCACATTTTTAATTCTAATGCATTGTCTCCTTTTATGGTAAGGTCAGTGTCACAATGGTCCAAATCTTTTGGTCAGCAGCAATGCCACTGTGGTTGCCAGTGTCCATTATTAGAAGCATGGCCTTACATTGTTATGCCTTTCCAGCTGGGAAATGCTATTAGGGAGGGAGTTCATGGATTTTGACACAGCAAGTGTCAAGAAATGGTGATTTGGTACTAAGTCAGAATGGTGAATAGCTTGGGGGGGAATTTGTAGGTGGTAGTGTTCCCAAACATCCGCTGCCTCTGTCCTTCTGAATGGTAGCGGTCACAGGTTTGAAGGATGCTGTCAAAGCAGCCTTAGTGAGTTGCTGCTTTGTGTCTTGTAACGGTACTGCTGTATTGGTGTCAAAGCTGGTGACATTGAACATAATGAATGAGATGCTAATCAAGCAGGTTACTTAGTCCCAGATGGTATGGAGTTTGAGTCTTGTTGTAGCTATACTGATCCAGGCACATGGACAGTATTCTATTGCACTCCCAATGTACAGCTCTTAGATGGTGGACAGCTTCACACTTCATGTGTAATTAAACAACATGGATGTTGCCTACAGATTCATTGCATGGATCCTGATGTCACATCAACCATTTGGGCTGCATGATGAGAAAAACAGTTCCAAGTCAAAGTTGAGGAATGTATCTGTTTACCCCATATCCTTAAAGAATGCTGTACAGGTCACTTAGGAAGTGGCTGGTGATGTATTGTATCTCTCAGAAATGAAGATAATATTTCACAGTTTCACTGCTAACACATTCATGAATTTCAGTCCCATTGTTTCTCTATTCCTCATTGAGGAACCTTTCATATACTTTTTGAGGACTAACATCTTCCTAATTAATGAGTGTCCTAAATTAAATAAGTGAAGATAACTGGGCACAACAGTATTATCATCTCCTTACAGACAAGTGTTATGATAGAAGAAGTAGTGACAAATACACAGGAACCTGGTGCTTCAATGAAAGTGCCAATATCACTAAGAAAGGATTACTGTTTTACTTCCACTGTTCTATGTTACTTAGTAGAATAGTTATAGAGACAAGACAACATTTATTTAGTATATAAACAG
Source organism: Ginglymostoma cirratum (assembly GCA_024137785.1). Classification (NCBI taxonomy): domain Eukaryota; kingdom Metazoa; phylum Chordata; class Chondrichthyes; order Orectolobiformes; family Ginglymostomatidae; genus Ginglymostoma; species Ginglymostoma cirratum. The sequence continues at coordinate 20,276,779 of JAHRHZ010000057.1, read as the reverse complement.
GCATGCTGTCAAATAAAATGTTTTGTTTGGATATCTTGAAGACCCACTAGTGCAGACAGCACACACTGATATTTAAAGCACAAAACTTAACTAGATATAGAAGGGTTTAGGCCCGAAACGTCAAGTTTTCCTGCTCCTATGATGCTGCTTGACCTGCTGTGTTCATCCAGCCCCATGCTTGTTATCTCGGATTCTCCAGCATCTGCAGTACCTTTCATCTCTGATACAATTTTAGATATAGAGAATGTTCTGGCAACTTCTTTAGTGGCTGTCTAGCTCTTGAATGGATCCGCAAGAAATCTGGTTATACCCTCCTCTCTGGTCTCCCTGTTAATGCTAATTAGTTAAATAGAGAGTCAAAAACAAAACAAAGATTTTAGTTTCTTCATTCTGAATTTCTCCAACCTCTTTTCTCGTATTTCCACCTTTCCTAATGCTGTTGAATCTTGCTGGGCTATAGCTCCACTGAAGGACATCAACTAACTGAAGGACGTCAACTAATAGCTATTTTCTTGTCAATTGTACATTTCTCCATCAAATGATTAAATGAATGGAGCTGATGATGGGGTGGAATGGATACAGTTTGTACAGGGAATGGCCATGATAGAATTTGCTTTCTGATTTAAAAGCCTTAATAATGAGTTACTTAATCATCAACCAAATTCCCCACAAGTGAACCCAATTCTGCTCTCATACAAAGGCCCAGATATATCCATTTGACACAGAGAGCACTTAAAAGGTAATTGGAGTCAAATTCACAACTAATTTACAAAGTCTATCCCTATTGTGTCTCCAGTTCAATTACTTAATTCAGCACAGTTTTCAGGACTCTGTGAAGAATAAGTGAGGAAACTGGAGCTCAAACTCATCGGTGCAATGGGTATGGTTCATCATATTTTACCAGCTGCCTAAATGTGTGCTGTTACTAATTTCGTATCGACACAAGTAGTTTGGAGAAAATATGTCTGTTATGAGAGGTGGCAGTTCAAACAATCACGTATTTTTCATTTGTCGTGTATCCTTGACAGGTGCAATGCAATACATGCTTATTCTAGTTTGGAAACAGAGGAGAAACCTTTTTATTCTCTGCAGAGGTCATAGGCTCTCTTTAGTAAAAATGGAAATAAAGATTTTATTTTACTTACACCTTCAATTAATAAATTTCCATTTGATAGATTACTAAAACTTGAATTATTATCTACACATTGGGGAATTTGAAACCATTGCATACACTGCTGACAGTTAAGCACATGTTCAGTCTCGCATTTTCAGATTTTAGTTACTATGGAAACCAGTGAAAACTGTGCACAGCTTGTTGCTCAGAATGGTTTATTTTTAAACACATTGTTGCATAATTATAATTAAGCTGCCAGTATTGTTAAAACTAAGACATTGAGGCCTGTGCTTTCATTTTTACTACCCATTTTCAGGCAGGCTGAAGTACCGAAGCCAAAATCAAACTGCAGCATAGGCTATAACTGAAACTACTGTTCAAAAATGCTGCACTAATATTCTTATCCTGAAAACCCAACAGTCTGCAGTATTGCTGTCCTGGAAATAGCCACGTTGAACATGAAGACGGTGTCACGTACCTCGGCTCCTGTCCCAGACATTGCCAGGAGTAATTTGACCAGCAGAAAAGTTATCCCTGAGGCAGCTGTCACATTGAAAAGGCCATTTTGAGTTCCTACCTGAAGTTTGCAAAGATTTTTCTGCACAAAGATCTTTGGTTTGTTCTTACTTCATATTTTTCTGAGCTGTAGAGAAATATAGGCGGAGAAAACTACAGACCCCCGAATCAGGCTTGGGAATCAAAGTACGTGATCAACCTGTGGCAATTCATTGAAGGAAGCATGTTAAATTCATGCTTCCAGATACTTTATAAAGATTACTGCATACAGCCACTGCTCCCAATGTTGGCCATTGGCAGCATGGACTGAATGACCAATTCCTGCTCCTATGTACACATCAGCAGGGATCTGAGTGCTGCTTCAAGCAGTTTTCAAAAAAAAATGCAAGCTTTCACCTCTTAACAGAGAGACACATGGTAAATTTAAGAAATGGTGGGAGCTATTTGCAAGTTGAATCAGAATTCTGATGAATATTTGTTGAACATGAAAGAAAAAGGTGAAAAGGAAAAGATATTGTATCAGCACAGGGACATTCAGCCTCTAGACAGATGCTTAGAAGATTGTCAGAAAGGAATAATGATAGAGGGCAATGTCAGGCACGTTACTCCAAACATTGCAATACAGGAAGAAGCTGAAATTGTCAAGGTCAGTCAGTTCACCTTGAAAAGCCATACCATAACAACAGCAATCACTACTTGCATTCACTATTCAAATCACAAAATCTGTCCATCATTACTCCACTTTAATATTCACAAGTTTTACCTCACCCTCATACATTTGCAAACAACACATCCACAACTTACAGCTTGTCATACTGGCAGCCGTATCATCTAAACATATTGCATGACACTCACTGACACACGTTCCTCTTTCTTTCAGTAGAAGTTGCCAAATACTCAAGGCAGCAATAAAGAAGTTGAGGAGGGCAAGCGGGCCTGCATGCTTTAACCTCCATTTGAAAGGCAGTGCTGGCATCACAGAGGCTTTAATCATAAAATCAAAACAATAGGAACAGGAGTAGGTTGCTCAGCCTCTTGAATCTGCTCCACCATTCAATAGGAGCATAGCTGATTTGACATTCCTCAAGTCTACTTTCCTGTTGTTTCTTTGTAACTTCTGAATCACCTACTGATCGAGAATCTATCTCAGCCTTAAGTTTACACAGGTCTCTGCCCCACAGCTCTCTGCTGCGAGGAATTCCAAAGACTCTCAACCCTCTGAGAGAAGAAATTCCTTCTCAGCTTCAGTTGGTGCCACTTAATTCTGACCCTATGCCTTCTGATCTTAGACCCATGAGGGGAAATAACCTCTCAGAATTTAACCTGTCAAGCCCTTCCAAATCCTGTCTGTTTCAATTAGACCACTTCTCATTCTTCTAAACTCCAGTGAGTAAAGTCCAACCTGTTTAATCTTTGCTCATAAAACAATCTCTCCATACCAGAGATCATCCTAGTGAACTTCCTCTGAACTTCCTCCAATGAACTTGTATCTTTCCTTAATTAAGGAAACCAAAACTGCTCACAATACTGCAGATGTGGTCTCACCAGCACCTGTACAGTTGCAGTAAAATTTCCTTACTCATAACCCAACCCCTTTGAAATAAAGGCCAACATTCCATTAGCCTCCCCAAATACCTGCTTCCTAGCTTTTTGTGTTTCTTGCGCAAATATCCCCAAATCCCCTTATGTTGCAGCTTTCTGCAGCTTCTCTCCATTTAAATAATATTCTGTTCTCCATATGAACAACGTCACATTTTCCCACATTATGCTCCATTGTTCATATGCCTGTCACAACCTACCTTTCCACCTACTTTAATGTCATCTGCAAATTCAGCTACAATGTATTCACTTCCTCCAAGTCATTAATATAAACAGTTGCAATCCATCACTGATCCCTGTGGTCAGAGCCAACCTGAACAAAAAAACCCTTATCCTGACTTGCTGTTTCTTGCCCATCAACCAATTCTCACCCCATGCCAATATACTACCTCCAATGCCATGTGCTCTTATCTTACGAATTAACCTTTTGTGGAGTACCTTGTGGAAAACTTTCTGGAAATCCAGATACAACACATTTACTAGTTCCCCCCTATCCACTCTGGTTGAGACTTCCTCACAAAAACTAATAAACTAGTCAGACACTATTTCCCTCTTAGGAAATCTGAGTCTGCTTGATTATATTATGGTCATTGGTGAAGTAATCAATAATGAAGTTATCTGTATAACTAGTTCTCCTCTTAACCCACTTCTCTCATAACTTTCAATCTCCTTCACTCTAAAAATGCAAATCAACATGTACCAAATACATCAACATTCCTTTCTTACTTCTTCCTTTCCCAACACCACAAAGCAACCTATGCCCATTTCATTTCAGAAGCATTTCAAGAAATTTCAAGAACTTAAGCCTTTCCAGTCAGTAGAGGTGGTGGAAGAAGGAAGTGGATATGATAAGAAACCATCACTCAATCTTACACCCAAACCCACCAAACCAAATACTGATACTGTGTGCTAGGTAGAAGAGGGAGTGTTGCAGAAAATTAAAATGAAGACTTTCAGTGACCAGGCCACAAATGAAGTTGAGCGTACGTATGTATGTATGTAATCAAATGGTAGTACACTAGAAAGCCTGTCAGAAAGTCTGCATTCACTGTCAACAAGCATGGAGACTTCCACCATCAACTTGGCTCACGGCTTTGATTAGAGTTTGGGTGTCATCCTTTTCAACATGGAATGAGTGGTGACCTCGAATAAAACATCCACAGAACCAACCACAATGCAGCACCTAATAAAACTATAAGAGCAGAATTAGGCCATTTGGCTCAAGCCCGCTCTGCCATTTGATCATGGCTGATATGTCTCTCAACTTCATTCTCCTGCCTTCTCCTAAAGACACTTAATCCCCTTACTAATCAAAAAACCTATCTATGTCTAAAGTCACTCAATGACTTGGCCTCCACAGTCTTCCACAGATTAACCACCTCTGGCTGAAGAAATTGCTCCTCATCTCAGTTCTAAAGGGTTATCCCTTCACTCTGAGGCTGTGTGCTTTGGGTCCTAGTCTGTCCTACCAGTAGAAACATCTTCTCCACATCCACTCTTTCCAGGCTGCTCAATATTCTGTAAGTTTCAAGCATATCTCCTTCATCAAGCACCGACCCAAAGCCATCAACTACTCCTTATATACCAAGCCCTTCATCCCCGGGATTATTCTCGTAAACGTCAACTGAATTCCCTTCAAGGCTAGGTGGTGAGATCAAAAGATAAGACAAATGGTGTGAGCTGAGTGTCAACAGGCTGAATAACAAGTCTTTGCAGATGATCAAAAATGTCAGACGATGTGAGTAAAATGTCTACTGCTAAATAGCAAATAAAGGGATGACGAATGATCTGATAAATTGAGGCAGAGAGATAACTACAAAAAATTTAAAATAAGATGGTGCAGGAGACGAACATTTCAATTGTCTTTTCTCAATTCTCATTTCACATTCTGGTGGAGTCGGGCAGTAAAATGTTGCAAAAGTATGCATAATTATTGTTGCTACTGTATTCTACATATTTAACAGCAAGGACTTCCTGATTTTTAAGGGGAGAATAATGTAGAAGGAGAAAGACATCCATAACCAGATAAAAAAGAATTAAGCACAGGAAGGAGGAAAGTCATGCAGTAAAGAATTAACCCACAGAAATGAAGAAGCAACTTACTATTCATTGCTTTCACAAAATAAAAGTTAATAACCCAAATAACTCCTGCTCCTATCCTATGTCCAGCTTTTGCAGGAGAACCAGCATTTCCAAACGTTTCTATACTTTGCCAATATTTTACAGCAATCATATTTTCATATGCCATATCTAAGTCCATTAAATTGCTAACATTCACAGGCATGAACTTTGAAGTCTCTGTGGTCGAATAACTTTTAATTTCTGCAACATGTTTCAATAAGCTCATACAGTTAGCAATTATCTGTTAACACCACGTATGCCTTCCGTGCCAGACGCTTTATTTAATTTGGCTTCTAAACTACAATTTCCAGATAAACAGGAGGTGCAGGCAGCCAGAAGGCAATTCAGGAGATAGAAAGCCAAAGAAAAGCTGGAAAAGCCCCCATTGCTCAGATGCAGTACTGAAGGTCTGGTAAAAGATGTTGGCAGGAGGGATGTCCTTTTGCCAACAAATGGAAGGAACATAGCCTAAGTTGCTCAGCAGCAGTGGGCACAGGTTGGAGAATTCGGGAGCGTTGACACAGGTTATACCTACAAGGCAAATAGCAGTTCAGTCATTTGACCAGGCTTCTTAAATTAGAACATCTAACTCCTCTCTCACATTAGTCTCTCTACAGGTCTACACTACTTGAAGTTCCAGCATTTACGATGTTCCTCTCTCCCAATTACCAGCATTTTCCTTCATTCATTGAAGCACACCAGTCTATCTCCCTTAGCCAGTAATATCACACTCTGGATCTCCAGTCTCCTCACTATTACTGCCTTTTTCCCCATCACATCTCTGTCTTCTCTCATCTGACAGATTCTCATGTGAAAATATCAACGGTTTCTCTCTCTATAGATGCTGTTAGATCCACTGAGCGTTTTAAGTTTTCATTCAAATTTTCAGCATCTGCAGTATTTGGCATTCATGTGTGTCATACTTCGTTGAGTGTGCATTTTATTTGTTTTTCTCCACTTAACTTTTATATACCAGAGATTATTGTAATTCATAAACATAATGCACAAAAATTATGTATATTCAAACAGGTAAATACTATGGACTGAATCCTATGCTTTTTGGCTAAATACCAGTTGTGTCAAGTCGGGATACTTGCCACAAGACCTAACGAGTTTTCTAACCATATCTTACCAAATCTTGACTCAATAACTATCTACCTTTCCACCATGGCATCCCTCATGCCTGATCCTATCCCCATTGTATCACACGTAATTACCAGAACAACTCACCGCCCTCTGGATATCCATGAGAGATCAGCATCCCAGGTGCCTATGCCATCTTTAAAAGCCCATTGTGCACGTACACTAACACTGTCAGTCCAGAGCTACCCTGCCCAATTTCTGACATTTATCTCAGACATGGTATATGAGGAAAAATTGTTATGTTTTTGCAGGCAGGGACCTGGAGTTCTTGCTGGACAGGGTGGTGCAAACTAAAGACTTAAAACTAAAGTCCAGGACCAGGAGGGGAAGCCACAACACCAGACCATATCAGCCTGGTACAAGGTTTCAACCTTGGTTAGTACAATCTCAGCCATCTGGAAGAATGCACAGCACTACAGGAAAATGGTCAATGACCGTCTCCATTCTATCAGGGTAAGTGGCACTAACTTCTCTTTGATACCTCACACTCATTCTGTCTCTACTATTGACCCCATCATCCACCAATGCTCATGTTCTACAACTCTCACTAATGTCTACAATATCTTCCTTCACTTCATCTCACCCAACTCACACACCAACACCACTAACCCTGCTGCCTCCTGCGCTGCCTACTTACTGTCTTGGGACACCTCCCCAACTGCAGCATCATTAATAGCTGTATCATCAATTTTCATCTGCCATAGTATCTTTCTCTGTCACATTCTAAGAGGCAAACAGCCCACAGTTGGGCAGAAGGAGTCAAGATGGATGGTGGGCTGCCCTATATTCAGATTGTTGTCTATATTTAGGACACTTTGAACAATTTTTGCTTTAAAAACACTTTACCCGACATTCTTGTCATTGAGGTGGACAAAGGCAAGAAGAATTCGGTTCAACTTGCTTTTATTAACAAAATATTCCTTATTAAAAACACCATGTGAGCACTTCCCAAATCCCCACAATATTTACTCTCTCTCTAGCTCTAGCCATCTGAGAAAACAACGACCGAGTGTTTGAGCTGGATCATTGGAATCTCCTTCCTTTCCAAGGTTGGGTTGGCTCTCTTCCATGAAATTGGGTCTCAAAGGTAGGTGGTGGGGGAGATCTTCTCAGATTAATGTGAAAAGAGGCCATTTGGCCCATTGAGTATGCTCTGACCCTCCAAGAGCATTCCACCCAGACCCAGTTCCCTATCCTATCCCTGTACTCCCACATTTATCATGGCTAATCCACCTACCCTGCACATCACTCAATACTATGGACAATTTAGCATGGTCAATCCACCTAACCTGCTCCTGGGTCTTCTTGAGTTGCCACACTGACTTCTGCCACAAGTCTTCCTGCAAATCTTCACCAGTAGGGTGGCTTCTGGGTGCGTATTTTTATCACAGACCTTCCAGAATGTTCTGTGGCCTTTGCTAATAGAGTCAAGAGTGGGGTTCAAAGCGTGCAATGGGGTTGCGACAACCCCATTCACTGTTGCAATGCTGGGGAAGCAAAGTGCACATCCTCAGGCACTGGCTGAAAATCAAGGAGCCAGAAAGTCTGATCAATATTTCTCCAATACACAACCCTCAGGCTGGTTGTGACTGGTTCCCCCTAAACCTTTATGACCTGTTTGACATGGTTTATACTGTTTTGTGCAGCCGATAGCTGCTGGCTGCTGTTTAATTTAGTTTGACCAATTTTCTGTCAGGCCTGATTTCTCTAGCTGTGGATCACTTCAGAATGTCTAATTTTGGGCCTAAGGTCTCTTGACCACAAGCTTCTCACCCTTTGTGAAGGAAGGATTCTGACTCTGACTGCCCTGTGCAGCTGACTGAATGTGTCGAAGCCCCTGGACTGGTTTTGGAGGTGGCCTTTGACTTATTGAACTGGGAGTCCCTGAGTAAATGCTTGACTTTGCTAAGGTCTGCTGTTTATTTTATTTCTTCATAGAATGCAGATGTTGCCAGCTCGGCCAGCATTTATTGCCAATCCCTAAATGTCAGAGAGCAGTTATGAGTCAACCATATTGCTGTGGGTCAGGAACCACACGTCGGACATACCAAGTAAAGACAGCAGTTTCCTTCCCTGAAAGGAAGGTAGTCCAGAACTAGGTGGGTTTTTCCTGACCATCAATTCAAGGTCATCTTTAGGGTCTTAATTCCAGACTTGTGTTTAATTGAATTCAAATTCCACCATGACAGAATTCCAACCCAGACAAATTGGGACATTGATGGTCATGTAAATAGGCTCAACTGAACTGGAAGATGATAAAGAGTCAATAGAACCATGTGCAGCATGAAATAATAGGACATATACAGAATGGGTGCTAATTCATGCACAACAGGCTGAGCCTGCAAGTCACTGCAGCAAATGCAAAGTCTAAATCTTGCCATAGTGATTTAAAAGTCAACTGAGTAATAAGATATCAATACCGATAAAACAGCACCCGAAGTGGGATGAGTAAATAACTGTTTTATTGAAAAGGATTAGAGTGCAGGGCTGCAATGTGAGACCACCGAAAGGGCTACTCCAGTAATCAGAACTCCAGTGGCAAATAATGCTATAAATTCACAATTGAGCAGAATGTCAGCATTCTCACACCAGTCAATTCTCACCCATCTCATCAAGTACTGATTGAGAGGACATTGCACTCTGATCACCATCTCATGATCTCTGAAGTCAACAAGCGTCAATGGAGCAAAGCATATCCACTCCATACCTCATCTTCCCTACTGGCAAAGACACAGTCTCTAGGACTGCATTTGATACATTGCAACTGTGCTATTTGGATCCATAAGATGAAGACTGCTAGGACAGGGGTTCCATGGAAAAGTTGAGTTGGGGTGGGATGGGATGGGGATATCAGTGTTGGCAGAGTGTCTCTTGACAACTGCATCATTCCAAGATTACTTGAATACTTCCTTGGACCAACTTACATGAGATCTGGTTTGCTAATGTATTCGGGAAAGGATATTTTCAAGTTTGAAAATAATCCCATCAGTCCTGTGATGTTGGCAGCAAGCAATAGTCCTCTCAACAAATACAGCAATGCAGAGTCAAATGAAGCATCTGGTGCTTGGAACCTCAGCTGGGTAGAAGACTACCCTCTGTGCGGTCATAGCCTGGAGCTTTAATGAGGAAGGAGTTCAGGATTGAAGTATGTTTTCTCTAAGGCTGCATTTGTCTTAATGTTCACACAGATCTGCTGCGATTTGAGGAAACATGGCAAAGGTCAATCCACCTACTCTTCTCTAAGTCTGTATAACACAAGAATATGCTGCAGAAGACAGCAGAGACAATTTGCTCTGCTGGAATTACAGTAGCTATCATCGCATCAGGTTCCAAAGGGAGAAAGGAGCAGAACAAGAGACACCACCAGAAGAGGAGAGATTTTGTGTGCAATAAGATATACAGGCTTAAGTACAGCTATATGCAAATGACTCAGATCCAATTCAGAAGATGACTGATGATGTCTTGAGCTATGATATCATACCAATGGCAGCTGTTGGATGAGGACCTACAGTTACATGGACTGGGTGAAAATCCCATTCCCATACCTTTAAAGATAAAAGCTGCATTTAATTTATTTTCTAGTAGATCATTTCAGGAATCCATTGGGGACATCTGTGGCATCTCAAAATCTTCAACTCAAAAGAATGTTGGGGGGTGACTGATGCTTTCTTTGCATGAACACACCAAGTCACCTCATTCCTCTTTGAGTCAGGCAGACAGGGCACAACCATCTCTAGTTGTGAGTTTGAGTTCTAGTTCTAGTTTTGAGTTCATTATTCCAAGAATTTGAAATATCAAAAGAGATACAAAGGTTTTGTCTCCAGTGAAGGAAAAGAAATATTTAGTCAACTGTTCCTGTTTAAACAGAAATATAAGCTATTCATTGCTTCCACTTGCATGTTGCTGCATTTCCACCGAGCAATCTGAGCCTCAACAAAAACTAAAACACAAAAATGTGTCTCCTCATCCTCTAAGGATTTCAGGACTGCTTTGCTTTTTCCAAAGCATTGTTGAAAGAAATTGTGGATTTACTTATCAAAAATTTATTTCAGGTAACTATTTAACAGACAATGCTGTTAAATATCAAACCTATGACTTTGGTTACAGTCAGTTCTGCTATAATGCATGTTCTGGCAATGCAAATTGGCTATAACGCAACTGACAAATAGGGGAATGCTATTTCTGAAACGTGAACTTCTGTTGGCTATAACGTGATTCTATTGGTGCGCAGAGGAGTACGCATCGACATCACATGATCGTTTTGCGGGTTTTGTCCTGAAAATGTGCAATGTTAGCGCTGAAAGAGTCTCCATGCCAGCATCATGTGATCATTTCACAGATCTTGTCGTGAAACGCTTTCTGTGAGAGGTACGGTACTCCATGATTTTCAGTTCTTTTTTGTAAATTCTGCTAGTTACCCGCAAAAATGTGAGGACAAAGTGACAAGAATGTTTACAGGAAGTTTCCTGGTTATAAAATTGATGGTGGTGAACGTAAAAGAAAGGCTATAACACTGAAAGAGAAGCTAGATGTTATGGAGCATTTTGAGCCTAACGAGAGAACATGTGATATAGTTCGCATAGCAGGAATAAAAGCAGTCTACATTATGCACTATTAGAAACAATACAGATAAGACTAACACAAGCTGCATTGCTGGAACAAGTCTGAGTGTAGCAGATCTGTAAGGTCACGGACAAAGGAACTTGAGGAGATGGAGTGGCTTCTAAGTGTGTGGATAGAAGATCAAACGAAAAATGAAAACGAGAAAATGATCTGGGACCACCTTTCTCACCTTGAATTAGAAAGCCTTATCAATTTATGACAATCTAACAAAAAAAGCTGAAAATCCTGCAGATGTGCCTGCCTTTAGTGCTAGCAGTGGCTGGTTTGCTGGTTTTAAGAATGGTTATGCTTTTCATAACGTATAGTTATGTGGCAAAGCTGCCGGTGCAGACGAGGAGCATGGCATTTCCTCCCATAGTAAAAAAAAATTAATTGACGAAGAAGGCTACAACTTTGAATAAGTGGACAGTGAGGATGTTGAAGAGCTGCTTCAGTCCCACTGTGAAGATCTCACCACAGCTGATCTACAACAACTTGTCGCTGAGGGGTAAGTGGAAACTGGATAAGAAGCAACATTAGTCCAGGATGCAGCACCACGGGAGCTTCCCACTTCTGTTTTGTCTTCTATCCTGAGGGAAATTGAGAAGCAGTTGCAGCTTTTAGAGGACAACGATTACAATGCAGCAGGGTAGCAACTCATGGAATAAGATCTTATTTGGCACCCTATGAACAGCTTTTTCATGAAAGAAGAAAAATGGCAAAGCAGCAAAAACTGGCAGCCAACCCCCGAGAAGTAGTCAGAAGGCAATGAACCACAGCCATTCACTTCTGGATTAACTATTTTTCATCCTAACCCCGCACCCACAGCTGCACCTAAAGGTGATGACAATGATGATGATGATGACCCTCAGCCCCTGCATTAACAACACAGCGACCTCAAAAACTCATCCCCCAACGAGTCATCTTTACATTTTCTCGAGGCAAGGCATTAAATTTACTTTTATTTCATTTACTTTTATGGCACCAGAACACAATTATTGCATTTTAGCAGAACCGATTGTATTTGGTTATTGGATGGTAAAGAAAGGTGAAGTCCTTTGACAATTCTTTCGCTCATTACTTTTGCAGATGTCTGGAAATGTCTGTAAAGAAAGAGCTGAATGAAATTTATCATTGCTAGAACAACGACTGATGAAACTTAATTTAGAAAAATGTAAGGTGCTATGTGCAGGAAGAAAAATGGATGGTAAGTATACTCTATTAATGCTGATGAAAACATCAGTCTTAGTGGACTCAATGTTAAATAAGTTCAGCCAATGATCAAGACAGCTAGTAGAATATTGAACTACATAACAGAACAGGAGAATATAAGCTAGAAGGGATAGTGATCAAACTGCATCTGGACTATTGTGTCCAGTACTGGTTGGCGACAAAAAATGAGGACAGCTGTGGACAGAAATGCAGAAGAGAACTACCAGGCTGATTATCATCATCATCAGCAGCAAAGTGCCTGTCTCTCAATTCAAGGATGATGTTTATTCAGGGTCACAAGTTTCTGTGAAGGATCATGTGACAGGGCTTTCTTGTTCCACAGATCTTCGAGCATATGAGGCAGATGTCCCACATGATAGTGAGAACCAGGGTGCAGGATATGCTGCCATTTCTTTCTTTCTCTGGCTCACTCTGCTTCATCATTTAGGTGTGACTTAAGGACTGATGCAACTTCATTGACAAGTTGCCACCAGTCTCAAAAATTGGTAGCAAGATCCTCCCAGTCATTAATGTCAAGACTCCTTTGCTTCAGTGAGAGTTTCATTGTGTCTGTTGTGTTTCATTTGTTCTCCACCGGAACCTTGGTCATTTGAGAGTTGTGAAAACAGAACCTGACAATGAAGGTGGTTTTTGACCATTCAGTCCATTGAAGTTGGCCTTGCAGTATTCAGTACATCAAGGTTGTTTTTGCAGGCTGAAAACAAAATTGGTGAAATTTAAAGTCACAACCCCAAAGGGCATTTGTTGTTCTCATTTCCTTTCCTTCACTGTCCTGGACAAGGCTTACAAGGTTTGTAAATATGTTCATTTTTTTGGATCTTACCATACGGATGTGATTCAAGAACAAATCACTTGAGCACACATTCATTGCACTATTAATTTGATGTATTGGTTATGTCTCTTAGGTCATCACAGGAATGATCCTTCACAGAACATTTCATCACATGTCGCATCTTTGTTGGCACTCACACTTTCATCTCACTCAGACCTCGTAATGCCCTTAAAACTTGTTATTGAACCTATTTACATCTTGCAACCAGTAAAACAATTTGCTTCTGGCTTTCCAAGGAAAATTATCTCGTCCTTCTACCTGGCATGCAGGACATCATTGATCTGGTAGCTGTGTATGTATGGCAAATGCTAAGGCAGGCAATAACACTTAAACCACCTCAAAATTCTGAAGCAACACAAATGACCGAGTGCCATTGTTATTTTCATTGTCTTTGAATTACTTGCGACATGCTTGGGATTACGGTTTCAATCTCGCTGTCCGTGACTTTCAAAAGTCTTATATTAAAATGCTGCTCAACCAGAGTCTCCTTAAGCCTTGCTCCTCTGGAGGCCAAGGAATTATCTCCACCATAAGTAAACTAACTTTGCTGGATATCTCTGAGTCACCACCCACCTTTAATATCTTCTTAACAGTTCTGTATCTAGCAATATTTGACGCTTATCCTCCTTTTCCTTAACGTGGCATTCATAAGGCGGGAATCCTCTTGGCTCACAGCTTACATTGGCCTCCTAGAAGTTACAAGGGCTCATAAAGGTGAATCATCACCACCTTCTGATAACAAGTTACAGCTGTGCCATAAATGCCAGCAAGAACCACATCCCAGGGAGGAATAAAGTTAATGGAATTTTACAGTGCAACACTAAGTTCTTACATCAGATCAATTGCTTTACTGCAAGTTTCTTGATTTTCGCAGCTTTCCATGGTAAATGATTTTCATTAATGCATCTAAAACAGTGTCTAGTATGAAGCGGAAGTATGAAATCAGAAGGAGTAGTACATAAAATATGGTTTAGAATAAAATTGAGTGTTTTAACCATTTTTAAGATCACAAAAAATAGGAACCGACTTTGACTGTTTGGCATAATGAGCATACTCCACCATTTGAGAGGATCATGCAGTTCAGAACTCTCATTAGTTCCTTATATTACATATATATACACACACCTGTATATTATAAAGCAGTACCTACTTCCTTCTCTGCAACAAGTTCCCACTTGAAACAAACTGACATGTTAGCACTCATACTACATCTCATTCAGGCCTTATAATGCTTCTGCCCCCACATTTCTATTAGACTTAGTATTGGCAGTGCATATAGTCCAGATCAGCAGCCTGCATGATCTGTCTTACGTGATCAGAAAAGGTTTCAGCCTTGACAGAAAGAGTTACAAACAATAATTTAAAAATAATGCTGTTCTGCAATTGTGTAGCAGAGAGGACGCACTGGAGGAGGGTGTCATGCTTTCCACATTAAAATCTATAGGAAGACAAGGAGGGATAATGCACCATGGCCCAGGAGGAAAAACGTGCCATTGGTGTATTTGGTTAGGACAATTTTAGGGGGTGTTTAATGATCATGTAAGTATTAGAAAACAAAATATTAAAATACTGAACAAAAACTGTCTGAAATCTATATTTGATGAACCCTCTAATAACAGTACAGAATTGACTCCCTTCTTGTAGATTAGGGAGTAGACCACATGGGATGTGGGTGTTATTGGCTATGTCAGCCATTCATATTTTTCCTTGGGAAGATGATGGTGAGCCACTTTCTTGATCTGTTGTAGTCTGCGTGCCGTAGGTACATATACAATGCTGTGAGGGAAGGTTGTGGGTTTGGCAAGTGCTGTCTGGGAGTCTCAATGGGTTGTTACCTCGTATCTTGTACACACTGCTATCACTGTGTTGGTGATGGAGACAGTGAACATTGACAGTGTTAGATGGGGTACCAATCAAGTGAGCTGCTGTGCTGTGGATAGTATTGAACTTGAGTGTTGTTGGAGATGTACAGGCAAGTGAAGACTATTCCATCAAGCTATTGATGTACCATGTATATGGTGGGCCGGCTCTCAGGAGTCAGGAGGTTAGTTACTCAGCACAAGATTTCCAGTTTCTGACCTGCTGTTGTAGCTATTTTATTCATTTGGTTAGCCCAATTCAGTTTCTGGTCAATGGCAACCCCCAGGATGTTTACAGTGGAGGATTCAGCAAGGACAATACTGTTGACTGTCAAGGGGTGGTAGTTAGATGATCTCTTGATGGAGATAGTCTTGGTACAAATGTTATTTGTTAGTCAGCAGATTAGGCCTAAATATTCTCCACATTATGTTGCATTTGAATATGGATTGCTTCATTATCTGTGGCATCATAAACAGAGCTGAACATTGTGAAATCAGCAGCAAATGATCCCACATCTGACCTTATCAGGAGAGAAGGTCATTCATGAAGCATATGAAACTGGTTGGGCCTAGGGCAGGACCTTGAGGAACTCCTACAGATATGTCTTTGGGCTGAGATGACTAACTTCAAAAGCCATAACCACTTTTTTTTGCCATGTATGACTCCAGTTAACAGAGAGGTTTCTCCTAATTCTCATTTAATCCTTCCCTAAAGTACATGAGTGAATCAGATGAGGGATTTTTTTTGACATTCAACAGTGGTTTTATAGTCATCATTAAACTTTTGATTTCAGAGTTTCTAAGTTCAAATTCTACCATCTGCTGTGTGTGATTTGAACTCAGGTCTCCATTACCATGATCTGGGCCTCTCTATTACTAATCCAGTGATGATATCACTCCACCATTACCAACAATGTCACAGTTGTGATTGAATACAATTCTGCTGCTGCTGCTAATGGCCCACAACTCCTCATGAATGCCCAGACTTGAGCAGCAAGATTTTTTTGAAATTTATCCTATTCAGCACAGTGGTAGTACCACAAAATGCAGTGGAGGATTTACTCAATCTGAAGCTGAGGCTCGAAAAAGACTGTGCAGTGGTCACTCCTATTGATACTTTCATAAACAGATTGGACTGGTAGTTTGGTAAAGATAAAGTCAAGTATGTTTTCCCATCTTGTTGGTTCTGTCAACACCTGCTGCAGTTCCAGTCTAGCAGCCAGAACCTTTAGGACTTGTGCAGCTTGGACAGTAGTGGTGATATGGAGCTTCTCTAGGTAACAGACATTACCCCACTGGAATCTAAACAACACAGATACCATTTTCTACTTCACACTTCAAATTTAAAAGGATATCTTCAGTATTCAGATATTATAATTTCACTTCCAAATCATTTAATTCAATCAAAAGTCAAATGTATAATAGTTATATTACTGATCAATAATTACTTTTGAAATTTGATTAATTATAATCAAGCGGTCATGTTCTTGTGACAGTATCAAAAAAAATTAAGAAAAATAAATGCCACAGGTTGGCACCAAGGTATACAAGTACTTGGGGTGCTCGGCTTCAATGCCCCAGTTTGTACTGAGTTAGCTGGTTACTACCTCAACAAAATTTGGTATTTATTTGCAATAGACTAAGGAGCAGACAAATCAGATGGGTTTCCCACTTGCTTTTTTATGACCCCAGTTGGTAAGAGAACATGATGATCGAACACCTTTAAATGCTTTTGACTGCTCCTGTCAGCAAGTATGGCTTGTCAACTTAAAGATTCCTCTGAAGCCACTTCACCAAGGTAATTTACAAATCTTATTTTTCTGCATTTAGGCCTACAGTGATATTCAACTTAAATCATCTCTTGTAGCTAATCCCCCTTCAATCAAATAGGAGGGCTAAATATTTACTACTTTGTGCAGTTATTCAATCTCAAAACTTGTAGGTTAAATTGCAAAATTAACTCCCTACAATAATCTACTTACACTTAAATTTCAAAAGAAGCACTCAATGTACTAGCAAAATTCTTCCACGTCCTTCAACAGACACAGAGCCATTGCCAAATGGGCTGCTCAAGTAGCACTGATCGCTGATGAATGTGTGTGATTGGTGTAGCGTACACTCATTTTACTTTGAGCAAATTACAGTTCCCAACAAGACTTAATACTTTTGAAATGAGTTCTGTTCCCAGCGAAAATTCAGAATAAAATTTAATTGGATTTTTTGGCACATCAACACAAGTTTCTATGATTTAGATTTATATCAAAAAAAAAGACTGCTACCTTAGATCCCCCCACAAGTCCATAATCAATCTGTTCTTCATGGTTTCCCTCTATCATTTCCAATTCCCTCTTAGTGATGATAGACTACTGGTTTATCTGCAAGCTCCATTCTTTTATTAAGTGTCAGCTATGGTTCAGCAGGAACCTTCTCACCTCTAACTCAGTAGGTTGTACTTTCAAACTGACAGAGACTTAAACATATAAATAATATGTTGACATGGCATTCTTGTATTGAGGGAGTAAGGAGTTGTCTTTTGGTAGAGATATTAAACTGGAGACCCTAACTATCTCTTATGTCACTAGTTAAAATACAGCAAGATGGGTTTCCTTGTGCCATTATGCAAAGGTTTCCACAACAAAAGCAATCTTTTTTTATACTCATGTCCTTCCCAAATCTTATAACTAAAAATAAATGACTCAGCCACTTACCTCATTGCTGTTTGTTGCATCTGTCTGTGGGGAAATTAACTGCCACATTTGATACAATGCAGCTGTGATTCTACTTCAAAATTATTCCATTGGCTGTGAAGCACTGTGAGACAACAGAGGTCACGGAAGGTAGTATATAAATTCAAATTCCTTCTTTTATGTTGTGTAACACTGAGTTAACCATTAGTGAACTGAAGACAATCCTTTGAATAACTTTCTCTTCATTCCTCCTAATTTCATATGCAGGTCCTTACAATTTGTGTGATTGTACTTATGAACTTACAGTGGTCTTTCTCACTTCATTAAGTAAATACTCGTATCACTACACAGACAAAGGTTTCATGTCCAAGATTATGATCCCATGCTCACTACTTGAAAATTATAGCATCATGCTTCAAAACAGTCCTATTTCCCATTGCTCAGAAAGACGAGGTACTGAATAAGAACAGAAGAAACAACAGCCAGAAATAGACCAGTCAGACCCACAAGCATGCTTTGCCATTCAACAAGATCGTGGCTGATTTAATTGCAGCTTCAACTTCACATTTCTGCCTGCTCCCATAGGCCATGACTCTGTTGCACATCAAAAATCTGCCTACCTTTTAAATAATTCTACCTTCCAAACTACTCCATATCCTGTGAAAAATTGACTTTCTGAACAATATTCTGCATATGGGTACCTCCTGTGGGAGAGATTTCAGTTTAGATTTCATCTGTGTTCTCAGCATCAGCTTACGTTTAAGTTTCCCCCAAACAAGGACCATTGGTATATTTTCACTTCAATTTATATTTAATTTGAAAATGTATTTCAGACAAAAATTTCCAATTTATTTTTCTCCAAAGAATACAAAAAATAAATATTTAAATAAAGATTGAACTGAATGTGTTTTTAATATCAAAACCACCTTTGAGATTTGCTAATTTAAGTCTCTATATCGCTTCTGCTTAATGAGAGCTGTGTTCTCCCTTCAGGACAGCCCAGCTCATGTTAGGAATTGCAGCTATTGGCTTAAAAAATTATTTATTAATCTATTCAATGCAAATTGTGCAGTTATCCATATATCATTTTTGATTTTTATGCACAATAAGGAAAATTTTGCTCCTGCACCAGAAAACAGGTCTTCAATAACACAGTGAGGATGTTATATCACTACGCATTTACATGGAAGATCTCTAAGTAACAAAGAAATTATTGTTGCAGACAGTATTACCAGTTCAGTTTTTAAAGGTTTAATTTCTGAATGTTTGCAGCAAACCTTTTTTTGCGCCTCTGATATTTCAAGACCATTGCTTTCTTTATGATTGGGTCTGATAGTGGTAAAAATGGACAGCTGAAATTTAATATTGATCAACTGATTATTTTAGTTCATAAAATGTTTCATGCAAAGCATTTTTGAAACATGCAAATACCAACCTAAAACAGCTGATTTGCTTCCAGCTCCACTGCCAAGCAAGCACCCCCGACCCCTGCTGTAGTATCAGGGACTACCATAAGATATAGTGGGAAGGGGAGAAAGAGAAAGAATACCTATTGAGGGTCCTTTGACAGCACAAGTGATAAAGGCTTGTCCATCAGTATCAGTTTCCACATATTCCTAATCTGAACTTTCAAATTCTGAGAGTCTGTCTGTGTAGGTGATGAACCCATCTTCGCACCATCTGGCAGCACTTAATGGTCACAGAGGAGGCTCCGTGGATGCAGGTCTGCGATGAGAGCTAACTGCACCGTCTGAAAGCAGGGAAAGCAATGTATATGCATGATATTGGGTCACGATTGCACCTTTCTCCCTGCTTGTTGAATAGCCCTATGACCTCCAGGATTGAAATGCTGATATATTTTTCATAAGCGTGGATTAAAATTCTAAATGTGGAAGCCAAGTTTAAACCTAGAGAGACTCTGCAATTTGGAAACTGCAGACAGTATTCTTGCAACCAGACCTTGGACAATCAACTTCCTGTGGAAAGCAGACAAGCCTCATCTGCCTGGCCAGTTGCTAAGAGCCACATTGTTTCAGAATGAACTCAAGAGAGTAAAAACTGCAAATGCTGGCTCAGAGACAACACAGGATGGAGCTGGGGAGCACAGTGGGCCAGGCAGCATCAGAGGAGCAGGAAAGTTGATGTTTTGGGTTGGGACCTTTATTCAGAAAGACCTGCTGTGTTCCTCCAGCTCCATCCTGTGTTGTTTCAGAATGAACTGTTGTTTACACCTCCAGTGAATCTGCTTTGTTGGAAGAATGCTACACGGCTAGGTGGCACTCAGCTCAGCAGGAGGCCAGAGGCAGTGTGACAAGGACAGCACTTGACAGATGCAGGTTCAAAACCATGTTCTGCGACTTCCAAATATGGAAAGTTGTCACCTCATTGGATCTTCCTGCCCCGACTGACGCTAGTATTGAACACAGGCCACAGAATCTACAAGATGGGTGAGAAAAGGGGGATAAAAGGGGCAACCTGGAGCTCCAACGGTCTCTCTGCTTTTGCACTTTCTTCAATGGCGTCTCCAGAGAGCAGCTTTGACTGGCAGCCAAGCTGCACAGCATCTCCTGCTCCTTGTACCTCATGGTGAGCATTATCAAACTGACCAGACCCAGAAGACCACCTCAGTGAGATGACACAAAACCAGAACCAGCCCTAGATGAAAGAGAGGAAGCCGAAATCAACGACTACAGATCCTGAAACATCAGTCAACCCTCAGAGATGGAGGAACAGCCTGTCCCAGCCTTATTGAACCTGTATTATCAGTCTTATCAGACAAACATGATAGGGACCTGTGGATAACGTATAGCAAATCATCCGAAGCACAGGTCAGATGTACATAGCTAGTGTAGATTTGAGACTGTTTACTCAGGGACTGAAGAATCCTGTGAAGATATTGATTGCGTTTGATGTGCTTAATTAAAATACGATAGTAGAGTCTGATAAATATTGTCTTCCCTTAATACAGTGTTCAATAACGTTGTGTTGGACCTTCTCTGACTCTCTCCCTTTTGTGTGTCTCACATATAATGCTCCTGAGTTAAAAAAGGATGACTGCAAATTGATTAAGGGTACATTTACACACCTTTCACTTTGCAACACTAATGTTTGGCTCCCTCTGTTTGCAAAGGTGTAGCTGTCAAAGAGTTGTCCAGCAGTGGCTGTATGAGGGAGGTGCAACATACCAAGAGGGTCAGTGCTACAGGATGGCCAGGCAGTAGTCAAACCCATGTGTTTGAGTGCTACACATTGCATGGGCTTACTTTAAATTGCCCAGTTATCAGTGGTTGCTGCAGCCCCCACTCTTATAAATTGATTCATTTATCCTGTTCTCTCAGTGCGTGCTTACAGTTATTTTCTTCTCCATTGTGCATTTTCAATTTCCAACACAATAGAAAGCAGCAATGATCTTCCAGCCTCAGCCTGAATGTATCAGTGAGCACCCAGATACCCATAGCGCTTCCTTACAATCTATCACATTAACTCTCACAGGCTTCACATTTCATCAGGTCCCCAGCCAAACCACCTACATGTGCAAGCACCTACCAACTTTCCCATCAAGCTCTTGGTATATTAGATAACCATGGGGGTTGTGC
The DNA here is from genome assembly GCA_024137785.1 of Ginglymostoma cirratum. NCBI lineage: Eukaryota > Metazoa > Chordata > Chondrichthyes > Orectolobiformes > Ginglymostomatidae > Ginglymostoma > Ginglymostoma cirratum. The sequence goes on along the minus strand of JAHRHZ010000057.1, from coordinate 20,255,477 downwards.
TCATTCACTGCAACCCACCTTGCTCCAGAAGCCAAGATGCTCCTGGCAGTGGATGATGCCCTCGCGTGTATTACCCCTTTTTCAAGCAATGTTTTACCATAACCCCTCCTCACAAATCCTGCTGCCTCCCTGCCCTTCACAATTGCACTGCGTACCTGCCCAGAGTCTATAGCCCCCAATCCTGAAGACTAACCTGCTTATGTTCAGCACCACAGCAATGGTCGGATTGGCATCGACCAACCACCTCCTCCATCCCTTCCCTTTCCTCCTTAATCCCCGTGGTCAGACTCAATGGACCAACTATGGCTCAACCCCTTGATTGATATGATGGATAGCCTCAGGTAAGATGTACCCAGATCCCTGACAGGTACTTATGCATCTCCTCAAATGCATAAGCTCTTTCCATCAATATTCTGGCAATGGACTGGCTCACTCCCTGGAATGTAGAGCCATAGATCCCTTGAATGAGAACATATTGAATGGATACCTTACCATGGCCAATTCTCTGGACTGGGAGGGGAGGCTGCTCGTACTGTGCTGGATTCCCTGATTGATGACTCCATCCATGGGCTTTAGTGAAGATTACTTCCCTAAGACTTTGAGATATGGCTACTTGCTTACTGCACATATTGAGTGCTTACCATTTGTGAGATTGACTGCCGTGTAACAAAACGTATGCCTCCTTGACTGAGGACTATTACAGCAGCAATGCGAGCAACTTGTTTCTGTGACTACAATAATTGGTACAACAAGGTAACGCAAGATAGGTAAGATGCTGTCAGCATGCAGGAAAGCTCAAAGTTATTGAGTACTAACACAGCAAATGATCATCCCTGAGGTGCAGTCTGGCCCAGTCTGTTCATTGGACAGACACCCAGCTCACAAAATGTCCCTGCCTTTCAATGCTTTTTGATGGTGCCCTGCAGAGCTATTGTGCTTTAAGAGTACACTGCCAGTGCATAGAAGAGTAGAAGTGCCAGAATAGTCATGATGGGCTGGTAGAGACAATTGCTAATGTTTGTGGAGGAGGGGTGCAAGCAGCTGATGCCTGTTGATCACACCCTGAATTGTATTTGGTCGTAGGCAACTTGGAAGTCATTCAGAAAAAATGGCAAGCAGAATCCAGCAGGAACACGCTTTGGTTTTCTTATCGAGTTTTCCTGGTGTTGAGATTGTTTGGCAAGTTTGTTAAGATGAGAAACTGAATATTAATGAGATGAATTGGCCTGTCAACAAGACATTTTACAAGCATTGATCCCCATCAACTGGCATCTCACCAATGTCTGGTGAGAATCTCACCATACAATTTGTGAAAAGCATAAAAGTTGGACCAAGATGACCTTGACATTGAGATGGCCCTCACTGGATTTCTTGTCAGATTCTGCCAGTGAGAAAAGTTGGAACAAGATGACCTTGACATTGAGATGGCCCTCGCTGGATTTCTTGTCAGATTCTGCCAGTGAGAAAATGAAGGATAGACTTACCACTGACACTTGAGACAGCATGTTGAGATCTATCTTATATGTATGTCATTCAAAAACAAGGGAATGAGCATGCTTGTGTGAGATTAGAAAGCTTTCTTTTGCATTCCTTCACATAAGTTAGTAATGAAAAAAGTCTGACAAATGTCTTGCACCATTTACTGTAAATCCATGATTAACTTTACGTGAAGCTCAATGATTAGACTCAACAATCAGATGGTGTTCATGAGGCCCACTTGAAACCTGAGTACTGGGTGGATGGCAGCCATGTGCATTTCCATGATATACAGTAAACAAAGCAAAGGTTCTGCAGGTCATGGTGCCACTCATAATCTAGTGAACAGTCGATGTATGTTCTCCACACTGGGGCTTAAAGATTGGTTACAGGAAACTCAGTGAGACAAGCGCTTTGGAAATTGATCCATAATGCAATGAGAAAATGGATGAAAGTTTATATGCAAAAAGTCTGCCCTCTGGTAAAATAATTAGGAAAGACTCTAAAAGTTGTAGAATGTTAGTTAGGTCACACTTGGAATATTGTGCGCAGTTCCGGTCACCACACTACCAGAAGGATGTGAATGTTTTGGAGAGGTTACAAAAAAGATTTACTAGGATGCTACCTGGTATGGGGAGGAGATGGCCTAGTGGTATTATTGCTGGACTGTTAATCCAGAGACCCAGGTAATGTTCTGGGGACCCAGGTTTGAATCCTGCCAAGGCAGATGGTGGAATTTGAATTCAATAAAAATATCTGGAATTAAGAGTCTAATGATGACCATGAACCCAATGTTGATTGTCGGGGGGAAAAACCCATCTGGTTCACTAATCTCCTTTAGGGAAGGAAACTGCCACCCTTACCTGGTCTGGCCTACATGTGACTCCAGACCCACAGAATTGTGGTTGACTCTCAACGGGCCTCTGGGCGATTAGGGATGGGCAATAAATGCTGCCTGGTTAGCGATGCCCTCATACCCTTAATGAATAAAAGAAAGGGGGATTTTAGCTATGAAGGAAGGTTGGATACTGGAATACAGCAAGTTGAGGAGCAACCTGATAGAAGTTTATAAGATTGTGAATGGCATGAATAGAGTGGAAAGTATGAGGCTTTTTTCCCCGGGGTGGAGGGGTCAATTACTAGGGGCCACAGGTTCAAGGGGCGGGCAGGGGAGTTTGAAAGAAATGTGCGAGGCAAGTTTTCACATTAAGGCAAATTTAAATGATATGAGACAAGAACTTTCAAAAGTTATTTGCAGTAGACTGTTCGTAGGTAAAAGGATGACTGACAAGTAGGAGGCGCTCTAGAGTATGATGACAAGAGTTCAGAGGCATTTTGTTCCTCTTAGAGTGAAGGATATGGCTGGTAATACTAAGGAATAATAGATGAATAAAGATATTGAGGTTCTAGTTTAAAAAAAAAGAGAATTTTTTCTTAGATATTGACAACTTGTTTCAATTGAATCTATTAGTCAATAAGAAGAGTGTAGGGGCATTCTTAAGAGAGAAATCAGGAAGGCAAAGAAGGGATGAGATAGCATTGGCAGATAAGGTTAAGGATTATTCAAAGAGATTCTACAAATACACTAAAAGCAAGAGGGTAACTAGAGAGAGGGTTGTGCCTCTTAAAGATCAAGGAGATCATCTTTGTGTTGAATCCCAGGAGATGGGAGAGACACTAAATGAATATTTCCTGTCAGTTTTTACTGTGGAGAAAGAAATGGAATCTAGAGAATGCAAAGAAATAAACTTTGATGTTTTAAAAACAGTTCCCATTGCAGAAGAGCAAGTTCAGGAGGTCTTAGAGAATGTAAAGGTGGATAAATCTCCAGGACCTGATCCAATGTATCCCAGAATGTTGTGGGAAGTAAGGGAGGAAATTTTGAGACCTTATAGAAATATTTGCATAACTACCAGTGAGGTGCCTGAGAACTAGACGGTGGCTAATGTTTAAGAAAGATTGTAAGGAAAAGCCAGGGAACTATAGCCCTGTGAGTCTGACTTCGGTTGTGGGTAAATTGTTGGAGATGATTATAAAAAATATGACTTATGGACACAGAGAGGCAAAATTTAATTAGGGATACGTTGGTTTTGTGCAAGGAAAATCGTGTCTCACAAACTTGATTGAGTTTTTTGAGCAAGTTATTAAAAAAAGGTTGATGATGGCAGAGCAGTAGACGTTATTTATTTGGATTTTAGTCAAGCCTTTGAGAAGGTTCCATGTGATAGACTAATTAGTAAAGTTAGGTCACTAATTAGTAAATTTAGGGATTCAGGATGAGCTTGCCAATTGGATACATAATTGGCTTAACGGCTGAAGACAGAGTATTTGTGGAGAGTTGCTTTTCGGGCTGGAGGCCTGTCACCGGCAGTGTTCCACAGGGATCGACTCTGGGTCCTCTTTTGTTTGTCATTTATGTAAATGACTTGGATGAGAATATAGAAGGCATGGTTATAAGTTTGCAAATGACACCCAAATTGTTAGCATAGTAAACAGTGAAGAACGTTTTCTAAGACTACAAAGGGATCTTGAAATGGGTCAATGGGTGAAATGGGTAAAAATATACAGACGGAGTTCAATCTGGTAAATGTGAGGTATTGTATTTTGGTACAACAATCAAGGATAGGGCTTATATAATTAATGGTAGGGCCTTGGGTAGTGTTGTAGAACAGAGGGACCTAGCAGTGCAGGTATATAATTCTTTAAATTTTGCATCACAAATAGACATGGCGGTTAAAAAGGTGTTTGGGCACACTTGCCTTCATTGCTCAGTGAGTAATGAAGTGCAGGAGTGTAGGAATTGGGACGTTACGTTGAGATTGTACAGGATATTGGTGAGGCCTCTTTTAGAATACTGTGTCCAGTACTGGTCGCCCAGTTATAGGAAAGATACAAGCTGGAGAGGATTCAGAAGAGATTTACCAGGATGTTGCTGGGTACGGAAGATTTGAGTTATAAGGAAAGGCTGGATAGGCTGGGATTTTTTCACTGGAGCATAGGAGATTGAGAAGTGACCTGATAGAAGTTTATAAATGATGACAGGTACAGATAGAGTTGATGGCAGTTGGCTTTTACCAATAAGACTAGGGGACACATTTTTAAGATGAGAGGAGAGAGATTTAAAAATGATGCAAGAAGCAATTGTTTTTTACATAGAGGGTGGTTTGTGTGTGGAATTAACTTCCTGATGAAGTGATAGATGTGGGTACAATTACAACTTTTAAAAGCCATTTGGATGAATATATGAATAGGAAAGGTTTGGAGGGATATGGACCAGGAGCAGGTAGTTGGGACCAGTTTAGCTTGGGATTATGTTTGGCATGGACTTGTGGGACCGAACGGTCTGTTTTTGTGCTGTATGACTCTATGACTCAATAAAGGGTGGTGAGTGCCTGGAATGTGCTGCCAGAAGAGATGGTGGAAGCAGACACAAAAGTAGTATTCAAGAAGCACCTGGACGGATACATGAACAGGAAAAGAGTACAGCGATATGGCTTCTGAAAGTGAAGACAGTTTTAGTATGGAAGGGCAAAATGTGTGGCGCAGGCTTGGAGTACCTAAGGGCCTGTTCCTGTGCTGTATTGTTCTTTGTTCTTTCTTTGTTTTTTGTGCCTCAAAACGCATGAAAACTGCTCAGCTCTGAGGAAGGGTCACTGGACCCAAAACGTCAATTCTGATTTCTCTCCATAGATGCTGATAGACCTACTGAGCTTTTCCAGCAATGTCTGTTTTAGTTCACTAAGATATTGCCTGGGATGGAATATCTCAGTTATTAGGAGAATCTGGATAGGCTGGGTCTGTGTTCCCTGGAGCAGAAGAGAGCAAGGGGGGGATCTGATGGAGGTATACAAAACTATGAAAGGCAAAGCAAGATTAGATCATGACATTTTTTTACCCATGACAGATGTGTCTAAAAGCAAAGGACATAGATTTAAAGTGAGGAATAAGTGGTTGAGAGGGGATCTGAGGAAAACTTTCTCGCCAGAGGGTGGTAGAATTATGGAATGCACTGCATGCGAAGATGGCGGAGGCAGATACTCTTACAACATTTAAGAAATATCCAGAGGGGCATTTAGAATGCCAGAGCATAATAGGCTATGGACCCAGTGCTGGTAAATGGGTAAGTGTGGTTTGTTGGTCAGCGTAGACATGGTAGCCTGAAAGGCCTGTTCTATGACCCTATGAGATTGTTTTCAGGGAAGCACTGTGTAGGTGCCATAAGGATCAGTGCCAGGTTTACTGTTGGTTACAATCTATATAAACACGAAAAGGATCTGGAACCAAGTCAAATTTGCTGACAACCAGGTGGTAACCTAAGCTGTGACGAGGATGCAAGGAGACTTCAAAAGGACATGAACAAGCTAAGTGAACGGGCTAGAACATGGCTGATGGAATAGAATATAAGTAAGCATAAAGCTATTCAGTTTGAAGAAAAAGACATAAAAGCAGAATACTTATTAAATGGTGAGATTGGGAAGTGTGAGTTTTCAAATGAACCTGTGTGTCCACATTCAAGAGACAGGTACGATCAGCATGCAGGTGCAGCAAGCAATTAGGAAGGGAAAAGGTATGTTGTTTTTCATTGCAAAAGCATTCAAGGGATGAGAAAGATCTGAATTCTGATGACAGATTCTCGACCTGAAACATTAACACTGTTTCCTTTCACAGATACTGCCTGACCTACTGAGTTTATCCAGCCTTTATTATTCTCTTAGCACCAGATTCCATAAACAGCAACGGCAAATGAGAATTAAACTTAGATACATGCAGATCTGCTTGAAAGTTGAGACTGTTTCTGACAGCAAGGGAGGACTCTGCATATTGCAGCAAAGAGAAAACCACATTGCTGGCCTGTAAGTTGACTAGGAGACAGCTATCCACATTGCTGGTTCTACTCTGGAGCCTGTCATGATGTAGAAACAAAGATGTTCAGTTGATTTTCTAAACTGGCAGAGACAGTAAGGCCCTCATCTATCTCACAGCTCTATCATCAAAATCAGGTTAACATTGTAACTTAGTAATCAGCATTAGGTGCTTATTTAACCTGTGTTCTGCTTGGTAGAAGATTACATGCATGAATTAAAAAGGTAAAAGCACTAATACCACAAACTGAAAATAGAGAATGGCCCAATTTCTGTGCTTCAGGTCGTAAAAATAAAGTACATGACTGCCTGACACAGAAACAAAATAAGTGTAGTGGCAGACCATTAATCTTTCTAGGAAGGTTTTGCTGAATCAGCATCCAGACACCTTCGGTATGATGGGGAAGCCACCTGCTCAGGATCGAAGTTTAAAATAATAGACCACAGTGAGGTCATTTGAGTCCAAAAATAGAACACATTGGTATTGGGCAAGTTAAAATTACAGTAGCTGCAATGGGATAATAAATCTGGCTAAATGCTTCACTGATCCTGGCCACCTGCAGGTACTTGGATGACTGACTGGAAAATCCCAGTCAACCTTCTTGAAATGAACAGGCTTGTAATGAGTCTGTGAGCTACTCCTAGCTATCCAATCCGGTTCACCAAAGTGACTGAGAAACAAGATAAAGTCAGGGAACCAGGGCACCAGAATAAAACAAAGAACTGCAGATGCTGAAGATCTGAAACAAAACAAAAACAGAAACTGCTCAAGAAACTCAGCGGGTTTGTCAGCATCTGTGGAGAGATAGCCGTGATCCTTCTTGAGAACAGATTTCTGTTTTTGAATCAGGACACCCCCTTTTGTGGCTATTTTTAACTGCTGCCCATCTCTGTTTACATATTCAGCACAGACTCAAAATCATGCCTTGGAAGATCAGATGAAGACAGTCAGGCTGAGCTGTAGTTACTTCATCCTATTTGTTGAAATAGCTTAATGATTTAATTTGCATTAAGGATGCATATGTGTCAGAGGATAGATGGCATCCACTGAATTGAACATTAGCAAAAATCAGGGGAAACAGTGAATCATGAACGAGGGGCATAACCAAAGATTCAACATTAAGAAGTTACTGACTTCCTTTGAAGAACTGTAACATTTAAGCCAGCAGCAAAGTCAAGCCCTCTTAAGTATTGTTCCGTATTAAACAAGAACAAAACAAATAAATTGCAGGAAAATCTACAGAGCATTTAAATAGCAAGGTCAGTGTTCAATTGGATAAAAATTTGGATTAAGTACAAAAACAACACGTCTCGGTAAACAGTTATTTTTCATACTGGAGCACAGTAGATGTCCAAGGTAGGTTCTTCACATAGAAAATGGTGGGCGTGTAGAATGCGCTGCCAGCAGTGGTAGTGGAATCAGATACTTTAGAGACTTTTAAGTGACTCTTGGATAGGCACATGGAGGATAGTAAAATGTAGGGTATACCCGGTAGATTGATCTTAGTAGGATAATAGGTTGGCACAACATCTGTGTGTATACTGTTCTATGTTCTATAGCGGTGTTCCCCAAGGATCAGAACTGGGATCACTGCTGTTTCTGAATCAGACTTGAATCTTGGAATACAAAATCAAAATCTGACAATGATAACAAAGTTGCATCAATGGCCAATAGTGACGAGAATAGGAATTAACTGCAGCAGGACATAGATAGATTATCAGAATGGGTAGACAATTTGCAGATCGAATTAAGTGTAAGGCGATATGTTTTGGCAGAAATGTTAGAGACAATCAGTGCAGACTGAACGACACAGTTCTAAAGAATATGAAGAACAGAGGGATCTAGGGTGTGTACATCTCATTCTTTCAAAGTGACAGGATGTGCGGAGTAAGTGATGAGCTCATGATTTTCTGCACGTTAATCAACATAACACATGCCACAAAGATTTGGGTTGGTATTGATTATATACCTGGAAGTCTATTAATAACTAACTCTATTAATATGACATTTTAATCTGGATTACATGCTTAGTTAGATGGATATCACATTACATAAACAGTTGACTTGATGATTGTCTGACTGCTTGCTAACAGATCAACAACCAACTAAAAGAATGAACAGAAAGTAAAATAGAGACCTCTTACATTCCAGCATCATGTCTTTTTTATATTCTAGTGATCTTAAATTATAGTGCCTTTCTGTGCAATAATACCATGTTCCCCTTTATCCCGTTGAAAAATAAAAAGATCTGTTCTCAAAAATACATACAAGGATGTGCTTCAGCTTGTTATCCTTACGCATTCAGTTAACATTTTGGTGGATGTGTAAGGTGTCTGATCTAGCCCTACTATAATTATGTTGACTGGGTTTCATAGCTTCACTCTGGTATGCTGTCATTGCAGACAGATGTGTAACATGCGTCCAAATGATCTGGTTGCTGTCAGGTGTAGTACTTCCCGCATCAGCCATAATCTTGTTTGATAGATGGTTGGTCATGGACAACTTGGCTGTGTCATCTGTTTAGTTTGTCTGAAATCCATCTGCCAAAGATATTTCACAGCCTCACTTTGCCCTCCTAATTTCTTTTCTAAACAACCTCCTATTCTCTTTATACTTTTGAAGGGCCCCCCCGTTTTAAAGTTTTAGCTTGCATATGTGAAATGCATCATGTTGTGCCCGTTTGCTAATTGCATCTCAAATAAGATGTTCCAAAGACAACCTTGGCATATAGCAGGTGGTCCATTCCTGTCAGGGTATAGCGTTTGGATGGAGGTAAAGCCTTCAGCTTTAGCTAGCGTCCACATGCCATAACATGTTGACCACATGTACTTTCTGAAAGCTTTAATGTGTGGTTACCTCTTGGATCTTGTTGACATGCTTGTGCGTCTTGGATAGGAATTTGTAAATATCTTTGAAATTGTTCTGTAGTTCACTTTTCTTCACATGCTGCTGTGGAATATCGTGTTGCAGTTTGGGTTTCTCCAAAAATTTGGATATTTTTCACATTTCAGCACAATGTCCCCTTGTACAACATAGTTTGTACATGCCAAGAAATGCTGGACACTGGTTTGTTGGACAAGACAATCCACATCTCATACAAGATTTGGACATTTTGCTGACCTGGTTGATGGCTGCAGCAATCAGGCACTGGCAGATGCTTGAGGCCTGCTACAATTGCTTTGAACTTGCATCCCTCTTCTAGCAGTTTGTTGATGATATAATTTTTAGATTTGTGCATAAATGCCTTTTGGAAAGATAGGTACAAAGGCACTGGCCACTTCCATCAGCTTTTCTGCTCATTTAGTTTTGATGAAAGCATATCCTTTGTACCTGTATCAACATTTGTGTATGAATTAGTTGAAGTTATGACACAAATGCAAGCCTGTGAACCCTGAAATTGACTCTGATCTTAGGCTTATCTGGGAAATTATTTTCTGGATTTTTACTATCATCACTTGAAATGCCCAAGGATTTTATTCTTCTCATCTTTTCAGTTCCCAAAGTGATATGAGGTTCAACAACCTGTCTCTTTTTTCCGTAAACAATTGGTCTGTAAAATGAAGATGCAGTCTTGCCTTGAAAAATAAGAACTCTGACAGAGTATCAATGGAGTGCCTGTCCATATTTAGGTGCTTGCTTTTCATTCTTGCTTTGTGATCATTAAATTGCTAGACGAAAATTATTCTGTGCTACAGAGATTTTCCAGGATAGTTCCAGGATTGTGTGGGCTTTAGTTTCAAGGTTAGGCTGGAAAAGCTAGGGTTGCTCTCTTGGATTAAAAGAGATTTGATAGAATTGTGCAAAGTTAGGGAGATATACATAATGTAGTCAAAAAAAAGCCCTTTCTATTATAAATAGAAAATCCTGTGTGCCTTCCTGCCCACCAAGCTCAAGTTCCCAACTAGGAGTATTGATCCGTAAAATTTATCTTACAACTTCCTTTGGTTTAGGGTTATGCATAAATAGTGAATCTATAATTGTAATGTCTATACCTGCATTTTATTATAAACCGTCATTACTTAAATGTTGCAAGCTATAGTAAATTGCAGTGACATGTAAATTAATTGGCAAAAGCACAAAAATGAAATGAGAATTCAACTTCTTTATACAACAAGAGATTAAGGTCTAGTATGCACTGACTGAGAATGTGGTAGAGGCAGGTTCATTTGAGATATTCAAAAGGGAGTTAGCCTGCTGTTTGAAGAAGAATGATGTGCAAGCTTACAGGCAGAAGGCAGGAAAATGGAACAAAACAAAATGCAATTCAGCAAGTCAGCACAGACATCATGGGCTGGATGTTATCCTTTTATACTGGAACAATCCTATAATATTCTGAAATGTTTTAGTCTATTTCTCACTTTACTTAATCAGCTTAACATAATGTAAGCTTGTTGCACTGTTTTTCATATAGCTTACATTATGTTGTTAGTTACTGTGATCGTTTTGGGGTTACTGCACATTTCTGACAGCATTGTTAGCAATGTCACAGTGACAGTCTAAATTATAACTGTTACACATATATAACTTGTTGCAGCAAGAAAAAGTAATTATTGGTATGGTTGGTGCTCAATTACATAATACAGCTTTTCTACTAAAGGTACTATGGCTGAATTTTGTGGAGAGAATTGCACAGGAGACCAGGCATCAGAACCCAGTGGCGGGTAAAGAACTTTTAATTAAGCCATCAGTGGGATGGTTAACAATCATAAAACTCACCTGTTTACATAGTGGCTACCTCCTATTTATTCCAAATTGACAATTTGCATGCAATTTATAAACAATTAAAACAATGAATTTAATGCAGCCACCTAGATTAAGTGAAAATGAAATGAGTCCCTTGTGCCTTCAACAGCTTGCCTGTTAATCACTAGGCAACTTTGATGTACCAGATTTGACTTTTTGTGACAGCCCTATTGACTTGTAGGAGAGTAAGTCCCAGTGAGCTGTATTATTTCTAGCGAGCTCTTTCTCAGTGTTCAAGTGTAAGAATCTGACTCTGAGGGATGGAGTTTGAGGTATGAAGTGCATCAGTTAAAAGTATTGGTTCCAAAAATTAAAGGCACTTCACAAGGGGGGACGCTCACTGAAGTGACTTTGCAAATTTGGAACTCTAAACGAGGGAACTTTACAGTCTACTTTTACAGAGCGACAGTGAAGGTGTTGTACAATGTGAGCCATTCATTCTGTAATCCTTTATCCTTGAATGATAAATGGGATCAGACACGGACAGGTACTCCATGCTGCACAGAAACCAGGGCAGGCAGCTTAGAAGTAGGAGTGAGCACAACAAATTAGGTTAGGTAACACTGCAGAGGTAGGCAGATCTCTGGCACCTTCATGAGTACAGTACACAGGACTAGGATGGCTTTCCTGCCAGAAAGGTACTGCCTGAAAAGAGATTTACTTTTTTTAAAAAAGCTTTCATGGGCTGTGGGCATTGCTGGCCAGCCCAGCACTTATTACCTTTCCCCGATTGGATTTCAGAATATGATAGTGAGCAGCCCTCTTGAACTGCTACAGTCTTTGTGGTACGGACACTGCAATTAGGGAGGGAATTCCAGGATTTTGACTTTGTGACACTGAAGAAACAGTGATATGTTTCCAAGTCAGGATGGCGCGTGACTTAGAAGGAAATAGCACAAGCTGGTGTTCCCACACATCTGCTGCCATTATCCTTTCAGGTGGTGGAGGTGACAGGTTTGGAAGTTGCTGCTTGAGGAGGGTTGGTGGGTTCCTACCATGCCTTTAGAAGATGGTACACATTGTGGTCACTGTGTGTTGGTGTTGGAGTGAATGCTGAAGGTTGCAGTTGGGGTTGCAACCATGCAGGTTGCTTTGTCTTGGATTGTGTGTAGCTTCATGCATGTTGCAGCTGCATTCATCCAGGCAAGTGTGTGTGTCTGTGTGTGTCTGTTTGTGTCTGTGTGCGCGTGTGCGTGTGTGTGTACACATGTGCGTGTGTCTGTGCGTGTGCATGTGTCTGTGCGTGTGCATGCTGGTGGCTTGGGAAACAGGAGGCGGGTTACTTAACACGGGTTACTTAGAGTCCTAGTCTCTGACATGCTCTTGGAGCTACAGTATTTAGATTGGTTGGTCCAGTATAGCTTCAATACAATGGTAATCGCCAGGATGTTGATACCGTGCAATTCAGCGATGGTAATGTCGTTGAACATTTCAGCGAAGTTGAAAATTCAATTCTTTCTCATTGGAGATGGTCATTAGTTGGTACTTGTGAAATTGACATTACCTGCATTATGGGGTCTAAAGGAGTCTTGGGTTTACAAGGATATGGTGGGCATCCACTGGCAGTAACATAGAGGGTGACTGCAGCTTTTAATTCCAAGTGGCCTGTTCCTTCCAGAGATCTACATTTGATATGAGTGGCATCTCCCAAACAGCTGCTCATTGTTGCATCAAAGAAGTGATGAATGCACTGTACGAGAAGGATGGGTATTCATAAAATACTGGACAAGGATAGCCAGCCAAAGGGAGCAATGGAATTCCCAACACTGTCCAGCTTTCCTCAACGTCAGGGTACATTTCACTGCACCCATGTTGCCATCAAGACATTAGATGAACAGATAGTCCAATGGTCCACAGAAAGGGAATTCTCTTGCTCAATGTACAATTAATCTTTGACTACAAGAAATGAATTATACACAGGTGTGCTTGCTATCCCTAGAGTAGCCATAATGTCTATGCCAAGACCACAGATCACTGGATGGATCCTAGATGACAAGAGCTACCCCTCTTCATACATGGTTGATGAGGACTACCAGAAACCTTTGCAAGGACGCAAAAGAGATATTCAGAGGCAGATTGTGAAATGGAAAATAAACCAAACATTCAATCCCTCCACCAAAAACAAACACTCAATAGCAGCAGTGTGTATGATCTCCAAGATGTACTTCAGAAATTCACCAAAGGCTGCTTAGGCAGCATCTTCCAAACTCAATGACCACAACCATCTGGAAGGACAAGGGTAATGGATACATTGAAATACTAGTATCTGCATATTCCCCAAGCCAGGTACCATCCTGACTTGGAAATATATCACCATTTCTGCAGCATTACTGAATCAAAATTCTGGAACTTCCTTCCTAATGTGTTGTGCTCCACCTACACCAACTAGGTTGTAGCTCACCACCACCATCTTCTCAAAGGGAATAAGAATAAACAATAAATGGCCGAGCCAAAGAAGTGCATGTCACAGGAATGAATTGTTTAAAAATGGTTTCTACTCTTTCAGGCACACAAGTATCAATTCTTCTTCCCAGAAATAAATGCCTCAACTCAGCAAAAATGTAAAATCATCAAGATCTGTTCTTTAGGCTGTTTACAGGTTAATTACCATTAATTTCTTCTTGCTTTTTCTATGTGGTTAAGATTTCTGCATTGAAGGTACATATCAAAAGGAACAGAACATTATTTAAGCTTGACACAGTTCGCTCTCATATCTCCTACTTCAACTCACTTCATTCTAACTAAAATTGCACAGATGCCTTTCCGGTTTTGAAGAGATGCAGCATTTACCACCACTAGATTAGTTGGTTTTGTTTCTTATAGGGAAATAATTTTCTTGCTATTAATTTAATTAGGACTTTTGGATTAACAAATCAGAGAATGTGAATTCAAATCCCACTGTGGTAGCTTCTCAATCTGAATTTAATTTCAATAAAATTTGGAAATAAAATTCCAGATATCAGTTAAAAAGATCCTGTTAGTTTGTCACCATAACTCAACTGGTTCATCAATTGCCCTTAAGGAGACAAATTTGTTGCTCTTACCCTGTCTGGTCTACACCTGCCTCCAATTTCATAGCAACATAGTTACTTTTAGCTATCTTCTGAATTAGCCCAGCAATCTATCTAGTTGCATGAAACTATTAATGGCAATTCAAAAAAAAAATGGTCTGACACCTTTTTCAGGGCAGCTTGGAATGTGCAACAAATCCAGGACTTGCTAATGATGTCCACTGCCCGAGACTGAATAAAATATATTTTCACACTTCCATAAGCTAGAGCAAATGCATAATTACACAGGTATCTATAGCAACAATTGTTGGCTACAACTTTGGGAAGCTGGGAGATAACAGCAGTCAACTAAGCCAACTATTCAGACACCAGGAAAGCAAGCTGCTGAAGTGAACTACATTACTAATAATGCTCTTTCTACTGCAGCGACCAGTTTGAGAGTGCACAAAGTTCATCACAGCCACATCCTTCAGCTACTAATTATTACATCACTATGTAAAGAGAATACTGAGCTCCAAAGAGTCATTAAACAATGGCAAAAAAAAAACGCAAGGAAGAAAATGAGTATTTCCCCTTCTGGAGAAGTCAGTTTACTTGCAGTAGTTCAATTTGTGTGTTGGGCTGTTTTTAATGCTTCCAAGTTTTGCAAGGGTCACTGTATTACTACAAGTATGAAGTTCATAAGTTTAAAATGCTTTGGAACTTAAAGTAAAATGTGCAAAGCAGAACAGGAGCACTTATATGGAATTTTTAAAAGGAATGGATATCCAAAAAACACAATCCGCCGTTACCTCCCCGACAGACCACAACAAGACGACATAGCACAGCCAGACACACTAGTCACCCTACCATACATCAGAGACATATCAGAGATGACCATAAGACTACTCAGATCCCGAGGTATCAGGGTAGCCCACACACCAACAACCACCCTGTGACAGTAACTGACGAACGTAAAGGACCTCATACCCACAGCCAATAAAATTAAAGTAGTATACAAAATACCATGCAAGAACTATGAGAAACATTAAATAGACCAAACTGGCAATAAGGATACACGAACACCAACTTACCACCAAGAGACACGACCAATTCTCACCGGTCTCAATACACACGGACAAAGAAGGACACAAATTCCACTGGGCCAACACATCCATAATAGCACAAGCCAAACAGAGACACTCCAGGTAGTTCCTGGAGGCCTGGAATTCCAACCAGAACTCTGTAAACAAACACATTGAACTGGACGCGACGAACAAACTATTGAAAAACAGAACCTGAAGTCATAACGACCCACCCCAGCAAACTGAGGCATATAAATAACAAGCGGGACAGAACACCAACGCTTCACCAGAGGCACACTAATGATGTTACCTAGCAGGGTGACGACACGTCTGCAACCAAACATACCAGCTTGGCGAGCAAGTCTACAACCTCATCCACAACCAGAGCTACAAATCTTATCAAAAATCATTTACTCTGTACCTGCATCTACCAGCTCCTCTGGCAGTTCATTCTACATCCAAACCATGCACTGTGTGAAAAATGTGTCCCCCAAGTCCCTTTTAAATCTTTCTCCTATCACCTTAAAAATACGCCCCCTTGTTTTGAACTCCCCACCAGGGAAAAGGCCTTTGCTATTCACCTCATCTATGCCCCTCATGATTTTATAAACCTCTACAAGGTCACCTCACAACCTCCTACACTCCAGTGAAAAAAGTCTCAGGCTTTCCAGCCTCTCCCTATAACTCAAACTCTCCTGTCCCAGCAACATCCTGGTAAGTCTTTTCTTTACCTCTCCAATTTAATAATATCCTTCCTATAGCAGGGAGACCAGATCTGTATACCAGAAGTGGCCTCACTAATATCCTGTACAAACTCAAAATGTCGTCCCAACTCTACACTCAATGATTTGGGCAATGAAGGCAAGCATGCTAAACACTTTTGTAACTACCCTGTCTACTTGTGATGCAACTTTCAAAGAATTGTGTACCTGAAGCCTTCGGTCTCTTTGTTCGACAACACTACCCAGTGCCCTGCCATTATCTGTATAAATCCTGCCCTTGGTCGTTTTACCAAAATGCAATACCTTGCATTTATCCAAATTAAATTGCATTGCCCACTCCTTGGCCCATTGGTCCAATTGATCAAGATCCCTTTGTAATCTTAGATAACCTCTTCACTGTTGACGATACCACCAATTTTAGTGTCATCTGCAAACTTAATTCTTAATAACTTTTTAAACATTTTTGATCTTTATGGGATCATAACAATAGCTTTGCACTTCTTGATCAAAATGTTACATCATAATTGTGCAATGACAGTTCATGCACGTTCCATATTGAATTTATACATCGCGTATCCAAATCAATACAGTTTGTGGCTTGGAGGGGAATGTAATTCATCAGTTTTCAGCTGTGCCTGAATGGTGTTCTTGCTGCTTGTCGGCCTAGATTAGGCTTTATTATCTGAAGATTTGAAAATGGAAACAAACATTGTGAAATCATCAGCAAACATCCCAACTTCTGATCAAATGGTAGAGGGAAAATTCTGGATGAAGTAGCTGAAAATGTTGGGCGTAGGACACTACTCTGAGGAACATCTGCTGAAATGACATAGGGCTAAACTGCTAGGCTTCAACTACAACCACTTGTGTTTGGCATAACACCAATGAAGAGTTTTCTCCAAATTGCCTTTAATTTCAATTTTACTCAGACTCTTAGAAGCTATACTTGTCAGATGCAGGTGTGATATCTTGGCAGTCATTCTCACCTTATATTTAGAAGGAATTCAGCTCATTTTTTCATTTTCAGCCCAACAATAAAACAAGATCCAGAGTCAAGTAGTCATGGCAGACTCTAAATTAAGGATTGGTGAGTAGCTTATTGGTGAGTAAGTGCTACATAATAGTATTGTTCAATAGACACGGAATAATTTTGCTCATAATTGAGAGTAGGCTGATGGGGTGAAAAAAGGCTAGATTAGGATTATCCCTCACTTTGTGGACAGGCACCTGCTGCAAAGGTTACCTAAAAATATCTACAACTGGGTGACCATGTTTCAACTGGCTAACCTGATGGAGTTTGAGGCACTAAATCTGAGAATCATTGGTTCAAACCCTGTGTTAGACACTTATTGTGGGCTCTTGCAGTGCGATCGATAGGTCCTACCTCTGACATAACGTTTATAGATATTTCTAACCATCCTATTCAGACCTGGGCAATTTCCATTCTTTACCAGGAATATGCCAAAGTTATAGCTGTACTGGAATTGCTTGGTTAGGAGCATAGCTAGGTCTACTGCCTTTTGAGATGTCATACAATGAATTGAATTGCCTGAAGATTGGCATTTGTGATGGTCAGGCCTCAGGAGGAGGATAAGGTGGATCACCCATTCAATAGTGCTGACTAAAGACGAACGCTAATGCTTCCGCCTTGTCTTTTGCACTATCAAAATGTTTAATGTTTGTACAGCTTCTTTATACCATTGGTTGTGTAGTAGTTCAACAACAGTCATCACTGCAAATGGTCACACTGCAGAGCTTTGATCTGATCCATTTATTGTACTTAGCTCTGTCTCACAATATTGCTTTAAATTTTTTGGCAGGTATGTAGACCTGTGTTACATCATCACTACGTTGGCATGTCATTTCTAGGTGCTTGTGATGATATGATGGCATGCTGGTTTACACGGGGGAGAGTGAGCCCTGGGGCAACATCAGCGAGGTAGGCCCAGCAGTGAAAGATGGCGCCTGAGGTTTGGCAACTTCGACATTAGTTGGGTCTGGCATAGACAGCGGCAAGGTGATGGTGCTTCTGAGTAGCCCAGAATTGGAACGTAGGTGGACTTTTCTTTAAGCTAAATCTTTTCATTTTTCTCTTTTTCTTTAACTATCAAAATGGCTCTGTATTGTGGTGATGTATGAAACATTTTCACTACATTTTATTGAATTTCTCACTGTAAAATACACATGACAATAAAATTCATTCATTCATTTACTCATTTAACCAAATATTGTCATCTGGCTTGTTGGCACTGGTACAGTGTGGGAGGTATTCAGCCATGAGGTTACAGACCACGTTTGAATGCAATTCTGTTGCTCCTCATGGATACCCAGTTTGAAGCTGGTAGATCTGTTCTGAATCACAAATGCCAGACTATGACCATAACCAGTAAGAGACAATCTAAACACCACCCCTTGACATTCAATGGTGTTATCATGACTGAATCCAACCCCATTAACATTTTGGAGTTTACCATTGACCGGAAACTCAACTGGATTTGCCACATAAATATAGTGGCTATGAGAGTAGGTCAGAAGTTATGAATACTGCAACAAGTAACTCACCTCCTGACTCCCCAAAGCCTGTCCACCATCTACAAGGCACAGGTCATGAGTGTGATAGGATACTCCCCACTTACCTGGATGAGTGCAGCCCCAACAACACTCAAGACACTTGACACCATCCAGGAAAAAGCAGCATACTCGATTAGCATGACCGCCACACCCTCCACCACCGACGTTCAGTAGTAGCAGTGTGTACTACCTACAAGATGCGCTGCAGAAATTCACCAAAGATCCTCAGACAGCATCTTTCAAATACATGGCCACTTCCACCTAGAAGGTCAAGGGCAGCAGATACATGGGAACATCACCACCAATTTCCCCTCCAAGCCACTCACCATGCTGACTAGGAAATATTCGCTGTTCCTTCACTGTCGCTGGGTCAATATCTTAGAATTCCCTCCCTAATGGCATTGAGAGTCAACCTACCACAGGTGGATTGCAGCGGTTCAAGAAGGCAGCTCACCACCGCCTTCTCAAAGGCAACTAGGGACCAGCAATAAATACTGGTCAGCCAACAACACCCAATCCTACAAATGAATAAAACAAAAAGTTTTATTTTGTATTGCGCTAGTACCATCAACACTATGAGGATGTCTTAAATGAAAAGGTAGCACTTCATCTCCACAAGAACGATGGTCATTCCTTCCAATACTGTCCTGCTTTTGGTGGACAGGCATGTGCTGTAAAGGTCATTGATAGATATACATGACCAAGTTAGATTGGTGAGGATGAGATCAAGTAGATTTATTTCCTGTTGGTTTTATTTATCATTGACCCAATCTGGCAGCTATTTCCTCCAGAACTCAGCTATCTTGGGTAGCAATAGTGATCCAAGTCTCGCTTGGTGATGGACATTGAAACCCACACCTTCAACAATAGGAAACCTGCAGCCTCAGGCTCCAGTAACTTATGATCTGGTGTCATTACTTAGCTCAGGGATTGTAATAATTAACCTTTTACTCCATATATCCTCCCAGTACCCCCTACCCCCACCACCAAGTCTATGTGTACACCGAATATGGATACAATTACAGAATTTTCCACATTCTCCACTCAACCCCCACGACACACACACTCATACACACAGAAAATCTGAAGGATAGTTTCACAAATCCCCCTCAATGTTTCTTTGAAGGTCAAGAGTTAGTGCATGCCAAATTGCCTCTCTGAGCATCCTCAGCCCTGATCTCAATCACTATTAGTGGTGTTGTCATAGTTAGCCAGGATCAGGAAATGGAGATGCGGGTGTTGGACTGGGGTGGACAAGGTCAGAAATCACACAGACCAGGTTATAGTCCAACAGGTTTATTTGAAAACACAAGCTTTCAGAGCCTCAGTCCTTCAAGTGTTAGTGAGAGAGGTAGTATCAGACACAGAATTTATAAGTAAAAGATCAAAGGTTCACACCATTGATGAGGATGTACTAAACAAACCTGAGATGCTGTTAAATCTTTAATCAGTTAGAAGGTTTTAATTGATTAATATGTATATGTAAACCCTGAATTCCTTTCAAGTCATGGTCATGAGTGTGTGTGTGGGAGGGGGAGAGGGAGGGAGAGAGACAGGGAGAGTGTGTGTATGTTTGTGTGAGTGAGTGTTTGCAAGCGTGTGTGTGTGTGGCAGTGTGTGAGAATGCATACTGTAGTGCGATATGAACCCAAGATCCCAGTTGAGGCCGTCCTCATGGGTACGGAGCTTGGCCATCAGCCTCTGCTCGGTGACTCTGTGTTGTTGTGTGTTCCCACACACACGAATCCATGGGGGTGTTTTGTATTTGCGGATACATTTTGTTTTGTTCAAAAAACACACAATTTATTGACAGTCAATGTGGTGTTTTATAAATTCCTACTTTAGAAATAAAACCAGTCTGACGCCAAACTAAAACACAAATAGATTCTAAACAAGGCCTCACACCTAATATGCATTGTCTGACCTAAAATGTCACCTCTTCTTTACACTGATAAATCCTTTAGTTCTCTCAGGACTGTGACTTGAATGGACGTTGGGGATTTACATATACATATTAATCACTTAAAACCTTCTAACTGATTAAAGATTTGATGGCATCTTAGGTTTGTTTAGTACATCCTCATCAACGGTGTGAACATTTGATCTTTCACTAATAAATTCTGTGTCTGATACTACCTCTCTCATTAACACCTGAAGAAGGAAAAGCACTCCAAAAGGTTGTGTTTTCAAATAAACCTGTTGGATAATAGCCTGATGTCGTGTGATTTCTGACCTGAGGATTAGGGTATGCAGCCCATCCTACTATTAGTTTATTTCCATCAGTTTGTCTTTTCTCAGCAAAATCCAAGTACTCATATTCCTTTGAACAAGGCCATTTGGTGATTTGACAATGTATAATCCTGCTTAAAGGAACTAGACTAGCATCATGCTTTTGTGCAGCGGATCCCCAAATCACACCCAAGTGCCTTCTTCCAATATAGTTGGATGTGAGCCTCTGGCAATTAAGTGTCAACCCCATTGGTGCAGTTCGGGAGTCATCATGTAGGCCAGAGCTGGTAAGGAGAACAGATTTCTTTCCACAAAAGGATCTGTGAACCAGTTGGGTTTTTAAGACAATCCTGTCGTATCATGGTCACCATTACTGAGATTCACCTGCTATTCCAAATTTATTTCATAGAATCAAATTTGTCGGCTGCCATCAAGGGATTTGAACTTGTGCTCCTTGGTTTTAGTACATGCCTCTTGATAACCATTAAATCAAATTCTGGAATCCTGTAAAAGGTGCTTTTAAATGTTCTTTTGTGTCTACGTGTTCATTCCTTGCACTTATACAGTGACTTGCTTTTCAAATGTTCACCTTTCATTCTTGTGTTACAGCTTCCAATGAACTTGATTGCCAGTTTCCCACTTTCGGAAGGACCACTACATGAAGGAACATAAAATGTCCTTTCTCCCCCCAACTACAGGTATTATAGGGTACAGAACAAGATATAGTAGTTCAGTTGCTGGTGTAAATCGTACACTTAAAGTTGTCTGAAAAGACCCCAGAAGTGAGTGATATTGCTGTACTCCTGTCTATATACTATGTTGAAACTATTCCTTACTTCGAACTAAGAACACTACAGCACAGTTACAGGACCTTTGGCCCACCAAAGCTGCACTGACACATGACATCTCCCTAAACTAAAAAGCCCTTGTCGCTGCACGGTCCATATCCCTATATTCCCTGCCTATTCATGTATCTGTCAAGATGCCTCTTAAACATTGCTATTGTGTCTGTTTCTACCACTTCTCTAGCAGTGCATGCCAGGCACTTACCAACCTCTGTACAAAAATAAGTGCCTCTCAAGACTCCTTTAAATTTTCCCCCTGTTACCCTAAAACTATGTCCTCAAGTAAGTGACATTTCTAAAAACTGAAATAACCGCAGATGCTGGAAATCAGAAACACAAACAAAAACAGAAATTGCTGTGAAAACTCAGCAGATCTGGCAGCATCTGCAGGAAGAAAAGAGTTAATGTTCCAGGTCTAGTGATCCTTCTTTAGAACTAGAAATGGAAACATTAACTCTAATTGACATTTCTAGCCTCAAAATGAGACTCTGACTATCCACGCCTCTCATATTTTTATAAACTTCTGCAGGGTTGTTCCCTCAGCCTCAAATGTTCAAGTGAAAACAAAAAAGGTTGTCCAGACTCTCCACAAATGGCAATATCCTGGTGTACAACAATTTGCTACTATTCCTATAGCACTTCAGTTACTAATTTTCCTTCTGTGGTAGAACTAAACTTTTAGGATTCATGATATGTCTTCTTTAATTTGCCAGCCTACGCTTACCAGTTTATTATGTCAACTTAGTGATTGCTTTGGTGTGCATGTGCACCACAAGAACAGAGGTCAGAATTTTTCAAAACTAACTTCAGAGAAGAGTCTTACAGCAGACAAGGAGAGCAGACATTTATCCTGGTAGTCTAGCCTGGATCTCACCTCAACTACCAAAGTGAAATGACAATGTTCAAACCTACTGCATCACCTTCACCACACTCAAAAACTTGCCAAATTTAATTTTCTTAATGTAGTCATAAAATTTGAAGAATTGGTTAAGAACATCAACCGAGCTTGGCTTATTGGATAACAACCAAACTAATGCATAATAAATATAATACACAAAGGACAGACTGAAAGAAACCATGGAACTACCCACTTTCATAAAGAAAGATTTATGCACAATGACATGAAATTTTTCAAGAACATTCTTGGTACATAGTGATCTTTAAGTTCCAAAAAGAATGTTGGAATACAGCATTTTTTTTAATCTTACCACACGACGGATGAGTTTATTCGTCGGGTGCACTCTTCTCCCCAGTACTATTGACAAGTTGACTTGACCATAGGCTGTCCTTTCCTCGTTTCAATGCTGAAAAATAGACCAAAAATGGACAATATTCAATTCTTTGCCTTTGTTGATTGGAAATCCAACCTTTAGAAAGCATCAAAAATGTCATTTCATTGTATCAAAATATGTTATTGGTGGCACAACAAAAACTGACCAGGCAACAGTCCAACAAACAAGAGTCAACACAGTGTGGATCTGGAGGAACACAGCAGCTCAGGCAGCATCAGAGGAGCAGTTCAACAAACACTGTAAGCAGTCACCAGCCGATCACCTGAACTGGCTACTGAAGTTCTTGATACTCATGGTTCACTGCCTTTCATGATGCACTAAAGGTATGGTGGTTAAAGCAGGTGCTTGCAATTGTTTAGGACACAATGATACGAAAAAGGCAGCTCCTGTGGTGCAGTGGTACTATTCTTATCTCTGAGTCAGGAGGTCCGAGTTCAAGTCCCACCTGCTCTAGCGGTGTGTAATGCGGAAGGCAATGGCCTATAGGTATTATCACTAGACAGTTAATTCAGAGACCCGAGTAATATTCTGGGCACTCAGGTTCAAATCCTGCCATGGCTGATGGTGAAATTTTAATTCAATAAATATCTAGAATTAACAATCTAAATGATGATCATGAATCCACTGTCAATTTTCAGAAAAAAGCCCCATCTGGATTATTAATGCTCTTTTTAGAAGGAAACTGCCATCCTTACCCAGTCTGGCCCACATGTGACTCCAGACCCACAGCAATGTCATTGGCTCTTAACTGCCTTCTAGGCAATTAGGGATGGGCAATAAACGCTGACCTATCCAGCAATGCCCACATCCCATGAATAAATAAAAAAAAAACTCTGAACAAGTTTGTTAGAAAATATGTGACCTGGGAATCATTAAAGAATCATACCACACGGGAATACAGAGGACTCCGGGGTTTTCAAGAACTACACTGGGAATGAGAAAAGATGACTTGCAACAAGAGTGTCTAAGAAGCACCATTACTGACTAAAGGACATATTTGTCAGATTGGGTCTGTGGCAGTGGTAAGGGAATGGCGGGGGTTGCGGGGGGCGCAGGCAGCAAAATCTATTAGACCTCATTCTCATGAATCTGCCTGCTGTGGATGCATCTATTTATGACAGTACTGACCACTGCATGATCCTTGTGGTGACCAAGTCCTATCTTTATATTGAAAATGCCCTCTGTCATGTTCTATAGCACCATCACTGTGCTAAAAGTGCTTAGGATAAACCTTGAACCGATCTAGCAACTCAACACTGGGCATCTACAAGGTGACATGGGCCATCATCATGCAGAATTATATGCATCTATAACTTCAGGGTCCACTATATCCATCACCTGCCATTACAATCATGCAAATAACACAGCCCTGGCTCAATGAAGAGTTCAGCAGGGCACTTCAGTGTAAGCAATGAACTGGAATTAAGCGTCTAATGATGACCATGAATCCATTGCCGATTGTTGGAAAAACCCTTCAGGTTCACTAAAAATGAGGTGTTAATCTGCAGAAGCTACAACATAGAACTCCTTCCATGCTAAACAGCAAATGGAGCAAGTAATAGACAGAGTTAAGCAATCCCATAATGAATGGATCAGGTCTCTAGTTCTGGCACATGAATAACTATGAACAATTAAACATCTACCAGAAGGAGGTGGCTCCAAATATCCCCATCCTCAATGGTGGAGCAGCCCAAAACATGAATGCAAAGGAACGGGTAAAACTATTTGCAACCACAATTGCCAAGTGGACGACCAATCTCTGGAAGTCCCCAACATCAAAGATGCCAGTCTTCAGCCATTTAGAATCCCTACAGTGTGGAAACAGGCCCTTCGGCCCAACTAGTCCACACCGACCCTTGGAGCATCCCACCCAGACCCATCCCCCTATAACCCACACCCCTGAACACTACGGGCAATTTAGCATGGCCAATCCACCTAGCCAATTCGATTCATTCCAAGAAACAGCTAAAGGTTCTAGATGCTTCAAAGGTTATGGGCCCTAAAACTTAACAGCAATAGCACTGAAGATCTGTTCTCCAGAACTAGCTGCCCTGTCGTGAAGCTATTCTAGAACAGTCATAACACAGGCATCTGTCTGAAATGTGGAGAAATGCTCAGGAAATGTCTTATTCACAAAACGCAGAACAAATTAAACATGGCCAAATATCAAACCGTCAGCATCCTCTTGATCATCAGCAAAGTGATGAAGGGATCACTGGCAATGTTATTAAGTAGGACTTATTTGCAACAACTTTCTCACTGATGCTCAGTTTAGGTTTAACCAGATTTTGACCTCATTAGAACTTGGTACAATGTGAACAAAACAGCTCAACTGAAGAGGTTGGTGACAGTGACAATATTTAACATCAAGGCAGCATTCACCCAAGAGTCACATCAAGGAGCCCTCAAAAATTATCATGAGAATTGTGGGGAAAACTTGCTACTGATTGGAATTATGTCCAGCACAATGCAAAAGCTTATAATTGTTGTAAGCAATTCATTCAGTTCCAGGACATCACTGCAAGCATTTCTGAGGTAAGATTTTTTTTCTAATCAACTTGTTCAAAGATGTTATTACACACTTCTGTAGCGGGTGGGACTTTTTTTTCATTCATAGAATCCCTACAGTGTGGAAATAGGCCCTTCGGCCCAACAAGTCCACACCAAACCTCAGACCATCCCACCCAGACCCACCCCCCCAACAACCCACCTAACCTACACCTCCCTGAACACTATGGGCAATTTAGCATGGCCAATCCACCTAACCTGCACATCTTTGGACT
>JAHRHZ010000057.1:20205602-20229478 GCA_024137785.1 Ginglymostoma cirratum | reverse complement strand
GGAGTCCAAAGATGTGCAGGTTAGGTGGATTGGCCATGCTAAATTGCCCATATGAACCCAGGCCTTCTGGCTAATAGATCAGGACATTACCACTGCACAAGAGACCAACTCCTTTGGATAGATGTTTTCTGATCAACCTGTTCAGAGATATTATTACTCACATAGGGGAGGCAATGGCCTGATGGTATTACCGCTGGACTATTAATCCAGAGGCCCAGGTAATGTTCTGGGAACCTGGGTTTGAATCCTGCCATGACAGATGGTTGAATTTGAATTCTATAAATATCTGGAATTAAGTGTCTAATGATGACCATGAATCCATTGCCGATTGTTGGAAAAACCCTTCAGGTTCACTAATGTCCCTTAGGGAGGGAAACTGCCATCTTTACCTGGTCTAACCTACATGTGACTCCAGATACATAGCACAGTGGCTGACTCATGGGCAATAAATGCTGGCCTGGCCAGCAACACCCTCCTCTCCTGAATGAATAAAGAAAAGAAAACACTGAGGCACATGGGACTTGAACCCACGCCTCCTGGTTAAGAGGTAGGGACACTAACCCCAAACCATCAAAGCCCTTAATTCCTTTGGGTAATGTCCTAGGTCCAACCATACTTTGCTACCTTCCCTCACTCATAAGGTCAGAAGTGGAATTGTTTGCTGATGGTTGTACAAAGTTCAATTTCACCTATAACTCCTTAGATACCAAAGCAGTCTGTACCCATTAGATAAGTGGCAAGTGATACTTGTTCCATACTAGTATCATGCAATTACCATCTCCAACAAGAGAGTTACCTAACCAGGTTGTTGACCTGCTCACCGAACTGGCTTATTTTCGTTTAGACGTTTCATCACCATGCTAGTGTCATTTCCAGTTTTGTTCTGTTTGGGTTTGTATATGGGGTCCAATTCTACTTATTTGTTGATTGCATTATGGATTGTAATGCTTATGGCAATCATTGCGCATTACATCGGACAGACAGGAAGGAACCTAGCTATCTGAATAAACGTACATCAGCTAGCAACAAAATGACACAACAAACTTTCCATAATATCAATACACTTGGGCAATGAAGGCCATCAGTTTAACTGGGACAATGAAACCATAGTAGCCCAAGCCAAACATAGACGCATGTGGGAATTCCTGTATTCATGGTTCGCAACCCATAATGCAATCAACGAACATATAGAATTGGACCCCATATATAAACCCATACAGAACAAAACTGGAAATGACAGTACTCACCATAATAGACCGGACAGTATAAACTCCAAGCGGAGTAGAACAACATTGCTTCATCGGAGGCCTCACAGATGATGTTACCTAGCATGGTGATGAAACGTCTGAAAGAAAACAAGCCAGCTCGACGAGCAAGTTAACAACCTCACCCACAACCTGAGCTACAAATCTTTGCTAAAACCTTAAATTACCTAACCATTGTCCTTTGACATACAGTGGCCTTACTGTTATTGAAGCCCTCACTATCAACATCCTAAGAGTTAACACTGTTGAAAAACTGAACTAAACTAGCCATAGCAATACCATGTCTACAAGAAAAGGAGAGAGACCGGGACTTCTGAGGTGAGTAACTCACGTCCTCACTCCCAAAACGCCATCTACCAGGGCACAAGTTAAGAAAATGTTTGAATACGCACCACTAGCCTGAATGAGTGCGTAACACTCAAGAAACTTGACACTACTGAGGACAACACAACCTGTTTGATCTGCACCCCATCCATCAATTTAAAATGTTCACTCTGTCTACCTCTGATGCACTGTGGTAGCAATGCATACGCCATACAATGCATTGCAGTAACTCACCAAACCTCCTTTCACACCTTCAAACTTGCAGTCTCTATTACCCAGAAGGACAAGGACAGCGACAGCAGATGCATGCAAAATGCACCACCTGAAGATTGACCAAAATCCATATACCATCCTGGCTTGAAATTGTCTCACAATTGGTTCAGTATGTGACAGAACTGTGTAATTGTAATATTTTACAAAGAAAGCAAATATAACTTTTGAAATAGCAGAGAATCATAGAAAGCAGAATTCATTTGACTGCTTTTATTGATTAACTGCAGGCAAAATGCAGAGGCTGATGAGTTATTTGAGTATTAATCACAAAAGTGAAACTTTTAGAATTGGATTAACCTGTGGACAACATGCTCCTAAACATAGGAGAACTTAAAAGCTTTTATGAAAATAAATGAATGAAAGGATGCACAGGATATTCCAACATAATTGACTTGGCTTTGTGGAACACTAACTCAAAGTTAACATTATTCACATTTTGCATTAGTTTTGGTAAGACTTGCTGTGAACCCCATTTTGTCTGGACTCTAAGAATAGCTCAGAGAACTGAGAGAGAGAGAGACGTTTCTCCGCAGAGACATGAAGAGAGGCAACACAGCCAAAGAAATGCTACTGAACCATGCCAACAAGGGCCACAAATTGCACTGCCACAAAAAATTGAATAAGCTTCTCCATCTCAGAACTGGTCCTACTCAGTCCACCCATGGGTAATCCTCCAACTATTTAACTACAGAAGCTATCATAGCATTAAATTCTGACTTCAAGCTTTCAACCCCCTTCATGTCAAAACAAGCCTATAGTGATAATACTGTTATTATTTTCACATTTATAATTATCTTCTTCAAATATTTGTATTGTATTCTAGTCAGTAACTGTATCATCTTTTACTTAGTAACCTTCAGCAATAGCTTTCAAATAAACTAATCTTTAATCACATTTAAAATTAAACCTTAGCTGATTTTTTTTTTAAAAAGAGACATTGGAACACTCGATAATAGGAAGCTAAATGAGTGTATAAATGTGCAGTACATGAAAAATTCAGCAAACACCTTTCATGTCGTTGCAACAAGTGTCACTGGATCAAAATTCTGAAATTTGTTTCCTAACAGTACACTGGCAGTGTACCAGACAGACTGAAGAAGTTCAAGAAGGTAACAGACCACTATCTTCAATTAGTGATGGAGAACACATTGGCAGTTTCAAAAAAAAACCCAAAAAATCTTCTGCAATAGAAAAGTAGCATGAGGCAGGGTGAAGTTTTTTTTTTAGGAACAGAGGTTCAGGGGAAAGCTAGAATACTTAACTTGTACTTCATGTAAAATTTTTACAAAAGGAAGGGGAGGCCAATCAAATATTGAAAGATATCGAGGTAATAGAGGGAATGGGTGGGGTTGTTCATTCTAAACTAGGAAGTCTGCCAGTAATCAAATGTGATCAGGTGGTTTGCATTCTCGGTTGCCAAGGTATTTTTGGTGATGACGTGAAAGGGCTTGCCATAACCTTTCATTTTTCCTTAGGTATTGAAGAGATATCAGAAGATTAAAAAGTACCAAATATGTCTTGCTTATTCAAGGGAGGGCCGAAGGACATTCCCAAAGATGAAATAAAAGAAACAAGTGGGCACTTGGAGAGATTCAGTTGATTAAGGAGAACCACAGAGATTTGTAAAAGACAGATTTTATGCTTGACTAACAATTACATTTTTGATAAAGTAACAGATATGATTGAAAAAGGGAATGTAATGCACTTTGTCAAATGTTTTCTTACATCTGTATTTACGAAGCTTTATATAAAAGGCTAATTAACAAATTGAGGCTCATGTCATTGCAGGATCAGCGTCAATTTGGATTTAAAAAATCAGATTGAGGACAGGAAACACAGTCACTGTATATGATTATTTTTCAGACTGAAAATGATGGACAGTGATCTTCTTGAAGGATCGCAGCATTTTGTGAAATATAAATAATTTTGATATTGCAATACAGAGTAAAATCGCAAAAATAACCATTGATGTTGAAGTTGAAAGTGTAACAAGCATTGAGCACAAATGCCAATCAACAAAGATATGAGATTCGTACAGCTTGCTTAGATCAGCGTGAGGATTGTAGGCTGGATGAGCTAATGGCTCATGGCACAGAAAGTTGTTCCAGTGGAGAAGCAAAAATAAACATATGGTAGTAGGGGATAGTAAAACAATTGGGATTAAAACCAATCTCAGCAAGAGCCCAGAAGACTATGTTGCCTGCCTGGGTGCTAGTGTTTGGGATATCTGGTCAGACCTAGACAGGAAATTTCAGTGGGGAGAAAAGCATCCGATCATTATGGCCCATGTAGAAACCAATGTCATAGGCAAGACAAGAAATGAGATTCAGGAGCTATGAACCAAATTAAAAAGCAAAATTTCAAAAGGTCATATTCTCTGGATGTGCAAATTATTATAGGTCAAATTTGATGTGGCTCAAATAACTGATGTGGAGCGGCAGCACTGTTACTGGTTTTGAGGAAAATGGTACATGTATTGTTGGAACAGTCTTCAGGTGAACCATGTTGGAGACAGTGGTCTAGAAATCTGTAAAAATAGGGCATTAGATAGGATGTTAATATTGGGGGCGAGGGATGAAATCTGGGGAAATGTAACAAATTAACGAGTAGAGACAAGACCTGAGCTAGGAAATGATAAACAGACCATGATAGAAAGAAACAGACAGCACAAATCCAACAGTAAATCAAAAAGATAAGGGTAAAAATAATAAAAAGAACAAAACTAAAAGCTCTGTATCTGAATGCACATAGCATTTGATGCAAAACAGATAAAATGATGGTGAAA
The DNA here is from genome assembly GCA_024137785.1 of Ginglymostoma cirratum. NCBI lineage: Eukaryota > Metazoa > Chordata > Chondrichthyes > Orectolobiformes > Ginglymostomatidae > Ginglymostoma > Ginglymostoma cirratum. The sequence goes on along the minus strand of JAHRHZ010000057.1, from coordinate 20,224,831 downwards.
ATAGACAAGGATGACCTAAATTGAGGAAGTAGAAGTGTTTAGAGTGGAGATGAAAAATAATAAAGGCAAGAATTCAACTGTTGGACCAATCTTCTGTGGTGCACCAGCCTCCGAAGAATAACCATGTGTTAGGGTGGTGCATAAAGAAAGAGACAATGGGAGCTTGTCAGAAAAGGTATGGTGATCATCACGGGGGATTTTAACCTGCATATAGACGGGAAAAATCAGATGAACAAAGCCTAGAAGAAGAGTTCGTAGAATATGTATTGAGATAGGTTCTTAGAATCACATGTTTTGGAGCCACAAGAGATCAATCTATACTAGATCTAATATTGCACAATGAGGTAAGATTAAATGATAACCGCCTGTGAAGGTGCTTTTTTGTAATGGTGATCATAATATGATTGAATTTTACATTCAGATTGAAGAATAGAAGAGTGACTCTAAGACTAGTACTTTAAATTTAAATAAGAGCAATTGAGAGGGAATGAAAGTAGATCTACATGAATTAAACTGGCAAACAAGTTAAAGGATAGGTTAGCAGGGATGTAGTGGCAGACATTTCAGTGAATATTTCAGAATACAAAGAACAGATACATTCCAGTGAGGAAGAAAAATTTCAAGAGAAAGCACAATTGCACTCAGTAATTGTATAAAAATTGGTCACAGGTCAGTACATTACTTTTATTAAATATTCAGTCCAAAGAGGCCCAGAAGATTAATAAGGAGAAAAAAATTTAGAGTACAAGACTGGTCAGTTTGTTTAATTTCTGTCATAAGGGGAATGTTAAAAGCTATTATTAATGACATCAAGGCAGAGCATTTCAAAATTTCAAGCTAATCAAGCAGAGCCAACATGGTTTATGTTGACAGGGAAATAATGTTTAACCAATTTATTGGAGTTCTTTAGGAGAGTGATATGCTTATGGATAAAGGGGAACCGGCGAACGTATTGTAATTATGTTTCCAGAAAGCCTTTGATAGGGTGCCACAACAAAGGTTATTGTGGAAAACAAAGATATACAGTGTACGGGGGCAACATATTGGCAGGACAGAAGATTAGGTAGCTAACAGGAAACAGAGATTTAGCATAAATGGGTCAGTTTCTGTTTGATAAGATGTTATGAGTGGTGTACGATAGAGATCATTGCTGGGACCTCAACATTTTACAACTTATATAGATGACTGATGAAAGGACTGAAGGCATGCTGCTAAATTTGCTGATGAACAAAAAAAAACTAGGTTGGAAAGCAAGATGTGAAGAGATATAAGGCGCTAAAGAAGGATATGGATGGATTAAGTGAGTGGCCAATAATCTGGAAAGTGGATTATAAAATGTGAAATTGCTATATTGTCCACTTTGACAGGAAGAATTAAAGCACATATTATGTGAATGGTGAGAGACTACTCACCTCTGAGACACAGAGTTCTGGGTCTACCAGAGCATAAACCATAAAAGGTTAGTTTACAGGTACAGGAAGTAATAAGGATAGCTAATAGCATGTTATCATTTATTGTGAGAGGAATTGAATATAAAAATATAGAGGTATAACTTTAGTTATACAGTGAATTGTTGAGCCCATAGCTGGAGAATTGATCTCCTTATTTATGGAAAGATACATTTGCACTGGAAGCACACCATAGAAAGCTTACAAGACTAATACCTGGAACACAGGCGTTATCTTGTGAGGAACAGTTGGACAGGGTAGGCTTGTACATGTTGGAGTTTAGAAGAGTAAGAGGTAACTTGATTGAAACATTTAAGATCTTGGGTGGCCCTAACAGGGTGCTGCAACTTAAGGGAGAATCTAGAACCAGTGATCATTGTTTAAAAAACTGGGGCCAAAAACTTACAGCAGAAGTATGGAAAATGTCTTTTCTCACAGAAGATCTAGAACTTTCTCAACAGATGGTGGAAACAAAGTCTTTGAATATTGTTAAAGTGGAGGTAGATTTTTGATAAGCAAGTGGGTAAAAGGTGATCAGAGTGTTGGTGAGAATGTGGAGTCATCAGATGATCTTGTAAACATGAACATGATCTTATTGAATGGTGAGGAAGTTCAAGGTGGTGAATAGTCTACTTCTGCTCCTAATTCTTATGGTTCTATGTAAGTTCATCAGCAACTTAATAGATTATTAGAATAAGCAGTTGTTTGGTTTACAAAATTTATTACACAGTGGCTTGAAGTCATTCAATTTGACAGAAGGGCCTGGAATAATCAATTTATAATTAACAGCACAGTATTGAACAGTGTGCAGGGAGAGAGGGAGCAGGAATTTATTTCCATAAATTTTAGAAGGAGCCAGCATATTTTGTGATATCTTGGGTTTCGTAAATATTGGTATTGAATACAAAAGTAGGGGAGTTAGGCTAAACATTTATAAAGCTCTGGTAAAGCACACTGGGGTAGCATATTGGAAATCAAACCCCGTTACTCTCGGAGATATCATAAAATTTGGACATTATAAGTAGTACACAAAAATTCCCTAATTTTCCCTGTCTTCTGGAACCAAGTTGAGAGGACCAGGTTTCTGCAATTAACAAGAATTACTATTTATTACAAAAGAATGACTCTAATTACAGGTAAATGATTAAGAATGATTGGCATATAACTCTACCAGTTAAAACTCTAACCCTCTTATAAACACTCCTTCTACACATATCTACAGACAGGCAGGAAGAAAAATGGGTGTAACAGGTAGAGGGAAAGTCCAGAAATGCAGTTCAGTGGTCCCTGTCCACAGGGTTTGCTGAGATGATCTTTGTGCTGATCAGAATGCTGCTTCTCAATCTTCCTTTCCTGGATACTTCCACTTGTCTGCATGAGTCACAGGGTGACAGGTTTCCACTAATAAGCGCTTATTTATTGGCTTATTACAAGCTGCAGTTTACAGAAACTGGAAAGGGAAATAAACTGGACATCTTCAGGCTTGAGGTGCTTTTTTACTGCAGAGCAGAAACACACTTCCTAGACTTGGAGGTCCAATTGCTTCTGTCAGCACACTTACACTTGAAGCTGTTCAATGGGGGCCAATCACAGTTGTTGACAGGCAGAAGGCCTTTGTCATTGGTCTGTGGACTAATGATGAGTTATCAATCAGCGATATGTTGCCAGCCGAAGCTCCATTAACACGCAGCTTTGGCTCCAACTAGTCTGTAAACCAGGTTTCCACTCCTGATTGATGAAGCAACTGTGAAAACAGCACTTAAAATGAGCATCAGGTTGCTTTCTCATATAAAATGTAGCAATCTTTTCACAATCCTTGATAATGAAACAATCCTTTATTGACCTCAGCTCACAATCAAAAATACAGAAAAAGCTTAACAAGTCTTTACAAAGAGGTGGTCTGATGGTAATGAGGATGTCTGAGGTACGTATGAGGTCTGTTTAATGGTTATTCAGGAATTAGACTATGTATTTAATGTCCTAACTTTTTCCTGAGTAACTATTTTACTTAATTTCATTGTAAACATCTACTATCTGATTTTTATGAAGACTTACACAAAGCTCCAAGGGTTCCAGGTGTAAAGGAATTGCCCAGTAAAAAATTTAATTTCTTTCAGCGTGTGCTATGATGAGAATTCCACAGGGTCCCTAAAATAAATCGCCATCTATACATAATAATGACTGCTTGACAAATGGTAAATCTGCCCCACTGTTCCTAGTTCTTGTCACCACACTTAGAAGAGGATACAAATATCTGAGAGGGTGCAGAAGAGACTGATCTGAGTGGTTTCAGGGAGCATAGACTTCAACTATAAAATCAGATTAGAAATGATGGAGTTGGTGTCCTTGAAGTATAGGAGGCTGAAGGGAGATCAGACAGAGGTATAGAAGATTGTGACAGATTTCGAGAGGTTGGACAAAAAAAAAGGCCAATCTTGTCAGCTTCTGATAAAAGCGACACAGATTTAAGGTTTGGAATAAGAGTTAGGAGGGGGGAGCTGGGGAGGGTAAGGAAGTACTTTTTGATTCAGCAGATATCAATAGCCCAGAACTCACTGCATGCAAGAGTAGCTGAATTGGAGATGATCAATGATTTCAAAAGGAAATTATGAGAAATAAGCTTGAAGGTTATGTGGGACTGCTGGCGATTGAAGAACTCATGGTTATTGATATTGCAATGAGTCACTGGACAGCCAGATAGAAATAAGCCATTCAGAATGCCACCTTTCTCCTCATGCTTCTACGCCTCAGCTGCACACTATGCAGATAGTGACAAGAACTATCCATTTATCATACCAAGGCTATTCAACTTACAGCTAACTATGGGCAGCAGATGCACAGGAACACTATCATCTGCCAGTCCTCCTCCAAGATACACACCATTCTGTCTTAGAATTAGGTTACTGTTCCTGTATTATCACAGGATGAAAATCCTGAAACTCCCTCATGAATAGCACTGTGGTTGCATCCACAACAGATAGATTGCTGCAGTTTAAGAAGGTGACTCACACCACCATCACAACAGCAACTGAAGTTGGACAACAAATACATTTGGAATTGATTTGGAATCAGATACATTAGGGGCATTTAAGCGACTCTTAGATAGGCACATCGATGATAGTAAAATGTATGGTATGCAGAGTAGCTTGAACTCAGAGTAGGATAATAGGTGAGTACAACATGCTGGGGCAAAAGGCCTGAACTGTGCTGTACTGTTCTATGTTCTAAATGTTGGCCTTGCCAGTATCTCTCACCTCATGAAAGAATTTTTAAGAAAGACTAACATCACTTTCAACACTGCTTTGCTAAGTATATTTCACTGTGGGCCAGTCAAAATACAAATGTCTGCTCAACACACTTCATGTGGGAGCATGTCATTCCATTTGCTTAGGAAAAAGTTCTTCTTGCTCAGTAACCACCCTTTGATTTGGCATGGTGGTACAAGTGACACAATAGACTCTGCAGAGACAGATCACCATGGCTACAATGAATTGCGTGTTTCTTTGCATATGTTTACACACCAGTTGAACGGACTGGAATCCGTTTTGGTTTTGTTTAAGACAGAGTTGGCACAGAGAGTTTAAAATGCCATTCAAGCTAGACACCCTCCACTACAGGGAAGCTTGCAAACCTAGTAAAGCCTGTTGTTTGTTTTGCTAGTTACTCACTTCGGTTATAAAAGTAGATCGGAGAAATTAGACTGTTTCCCATGGAGAAAGGAAGGCTGACATGAGATTTACTTGAGTTACCCAAAGTCAGGAGGGGATCTAGATAAAGCTGTTTTGATCCAGGCTGATGGAAATGAACTGTTAATCTAGAGACCTAGAAAACGTTCTGGGAACCCAGGTTCAAATCCTGCCATGTTCACCTGTGGTGAATTTGAATCCAATAAAAATATCTGCAATTAAGGATCTAATGACAACTAACCCTTTGTTGATTGTCAGAAAAAACCCCATCTGGTTCACTAATGTCCTTTAGGAAAGGAAACTGCCATCCTCACCTGGTCTGGCCTACATATGACTCCAGATCCACAGCAATGTGGTTGGCTTTCAACTGCCCTCTGGGCAATTAGGAACGGGCAATAAATGCTGCCTGGTCACCAACGCCCTCATCCTGTGAATGAATAAAAACAAACTGGACGAGACAGATTCTGGGAAAACAAAACCTCACTTGACAGAACATGTGTTTAATTTTGTTGTTGATTACCATGATGGTTAGTCACTGAAACATATTCATATGAAGTGGCAGATGTTCTTTAACAACAGAACATAAGTTTATTGCACAAAGGAAAAAATAAACAAATATATTTAGAATGAAGTTTAAAAGAGCTTAATAAAACATGAAAAGTTTAAACCTGTTTCTCAACACAGAAATATCATTTGTATCTTAGTTGCTTATATCTTTATCTAACTTTATTTCCAGGTTCTTTCCCTTTGACTGTTGAGACTTTATTGTGTGATTCATTTTCAAATCTGGTGCCACCTCTCCAGTTCTGATGGCCAAAACTGTTCCAGTTCTAACAACTTGAAGACTTCTATACAAGCTCTCCTAGTTTGAAAACTCCACACTAAAACACTTCAGTTAGTATGTCTGGTTCCCTGAACTGACTTGATTTCACCGCCCAGGAGAAACTATCCTACCTTCTGAATTGAACTCTGGGTCTTTCTAACTTAAGACTTTGAACTTTATGTTCTGAGCCAAGACTATACTAATAGCTTTAATGTATTTACTCTGTCATAAACTCAACAACATAAACATATTATCTACTAAAACTATAGGGGTTCTCCCAGGTACTTAACTGCAAATGTATGCTTTCTAATAAATAAAAACCAGAAGAACTGCGGATGCTGTGAATCAGGAACAAAAACAAAGTTGCTGGAAAAGCTCAGCAGGTCTGGCAACATCTGTGAAGGGAAAAACAGAGTTAACGTTTCGGGTCCAGCGACCCTTCCTCAGTGTGTATGCTTTCTTACAAGTAATACATTTAGGACACTGGCCAAGTCACTTTTTGAGCTGTTTTAAATTTAAAAAAAAGGTCTTCACAGAATTGTCCCACGTCCATCTGCCTCTATTTTGAAATCCAAATCCAAAAATAAAGCATGCATATAAAATACACCTTCATCACAGAGCAGCTATGAATAAACTGTTTTCTGTCAAAGGGCAAGAGTGAGGGGGCAAATAATTAGTAAAAGTAGTAGTTGAGGCACGTTTAGTTGAAGGATTGCAAAGGGAATTCGACTTTAATTGGGAGAGGAATGATGCGCAGGATTAAGTAGAGCAACACCAATAAAATTACATATTCAGAGCAGTGTTGTATACATGATGTGCCAAATGGCTTCTATCTGCACTGTAATGATTGCATTATTCTGTGTGCCTTGGACACTATTTCGGAGCTCTAAGGACACTCACAGTACTCCACAAATGGGTGCAAATAATTCAAATTTATTGCACTTGGAATTTTAAAAAATTTTCATGGGATAAGGCCATTGCTGACAATGGCAAGTTATTGCCTGCCATAATTGCATTAAGGTGGTGGTGGTAAACTAACTTGCTGAATGGCTGCAGTCTATCTGGTGTAGATACTCTCATAGAGCTACATCTTATGAGTCTGTAGCTCAGCCTTCGCAATGAAATATAATTTTATCTATCATTGCCTCTGAAAGATGATTTGACCCATTTTTAAATAATGGCTTCATTCATGACCAAGCAGTCGAGAATTCCATTGATGCTGAAATACATGATAAAATATTTTATGGATGCCATTAGTCTTCAGCCTCAGTACAAACTGTGAGCCAGTCAATCTGAAAGTATTTAAATACTTCTTGATGGAGAGCCTGAGGGCTGAAGGAATTCTTTTTTGGTGACTTAAAAAAAATCTTAAATTAATTTTTAATTTTCAATTCAATCTTAATTCTTTTTAGATGGGCATAATTACTTGTAAAGATCATAGTATAGTGAGAATATCTAATTCATCAAGGTTTTCTTATACTACTGTACTACAATTACAACGACAGCATGTTTGCCTTTGCAATCTTGAGAGCACGGTTTGTATTTTTTTTAAAAGAAATGCAAAAGTTTAATGCTCGAGGTTTTCTAATTTTGCATTCCCCCCAACTCTTAAATTTTCTTTTGACTCAAATGGAAGGTAATTTAATTGTGATCTTGACAGTGCAGAAGTTGAACATCCTGGCCACTGTTTTTCTCTTTTTATCTCTTCATTTTTTCTCATCCTCACCTGAAAATTTTGATTCATGCTGCATCATCATTTTCAATTCACCAGCAGCCCTCTGTTACTTGTTAGTCTCCATATTCTAAAATGTGTTAGATAAATCATCATGAAAGACACCACGGCTGAATATCATTCTTGATGTTAACCAAACACTTTCTACCAGTGACTAAAAGTGGAAATCTTCGTTGATTAAGTAATGGGAAGATGCAGCCATTACCTTTGGTCTCCTCTCTGGCAATTATCTGAAGCTGAGCTGCATAAAACAGTGTTGACATATTTGACCACATCTGGGACATAGAGCATTCACCACAAAACAGACCTTTTGGTCCAACCAGTCCATGGCAGACATAAAGACCAAACTAAACTAGTCCCACCTGCCTGCTGTTGTTCCATATCCCTCCAAACCTTTCCTATCCATGTACTTATTCAAATGTCTTTTGCCCAACTTGTCCCTGCCTCAGCTCAGCTTTGGCTGAAAGCCTCAGCCATGCCTTTGTTGTCTCCAGATTTAACTGTTCCAACAGTCTCCTTGCCAGCTTGCCACTTTCAACACTTTGTAAACTTGAGGTTATCCAAAACTCTGCTGCCCATGACCATCACTTCAAATCCCATTTGTCCATCACCCTGTGCCTGCTGGCCTACTTTGGCTTTCAGTCATCAGTGCCTTGATTTAAAAATTCTCATCCTTTTCAGATCCCTATATGGTATTACCCCCTCCCTATTTGTAATGCCCGAGACCCTACAAGATACCTGTATGCCTCTAGTTCTAGCCTCTTGAACATCCCTAATTTTAATTATTCCAGCATTAGTGGTCATTCCTTCAGCTACCATTGGGCGACACTGGAAATCCCTCTGAAAAACTCTCTCCCTCCGTCTACCCCTTTCCTCCTTTAAGACACACATTTAAACCCACCTCCTTTTCCAAACTCTTGGCTTTCCGCCCTACTTTGCTTAATGTGGCTCAGTACCAAGTTTTGTTTCACAATGTCCCTTTAAAGCACCTTGGGACATCACATTATGTTGAAAGCACCAAATAAATATGAGTTGTTGTTTCGGGCCTAAACCCATTTTCTGATGAAGGGTTTAGGCCCAAAACGTCAAGTTTTCCTGCTCCTATGATGCTGCTTGACCTGCTGTGTTCATCCAGTCCCATGCTTGTTATCTCGGATCCTCCAGCATCTGCAGTACCTTTTATCTCAAATATGAGTTGTTGTTCTGTTATTGGTTATGTCTTCTCACAACTAAGATCCGTTGCAGCATTCCAACTACCAATGGAACTAAGATCAACAGTCATGCCATAGACCATGATTTAAACACAGGACCTTTCTGATTTGTATTGTTAAAATGCCAAACCATGCCATGGGAGAAAAGAACAGTTGGCTATTGAGTGTATTGTAACTTTCTATTTTCAATCGTGACCATTATTATACCACTTAGTTTCACTTCTGAAACACCTCAATTAAGAACTAATTTTCATTAATCACATGACTTGCAGACTCGTTATAAACTACAGAAAGAATATTGAGGCTTTAGACATGCTTACATTACAGGTTTACAATATGCTTATTATAATAAAATGCAAATTCAAAAAGTGAAATTTTTTTTTATTAGAACAACTGACATGCACTATTTGACAGAACGCCTGTTTCTGCCTGCATCTTCCCTTTCTACATATCAACATAGAGCAAGAGTGTGGAAGTTATTAAAGTCATGATTTATTTCATTGAGTACTGTATGGATATTGTTACCAAACAGGGTGGCAACCTTTATTAAAAAAAATTAAGGTGGAGCCAACAGTGGTTGAAAGCAAACTGAATTTGGTTTTCAACATGCGACCATCCAAATTAAAAGCAGCAACAGCCTCAAAATTAATTTTGTAATGGACACGGACCTTTTGGCAGGAGGACGGGAAAGAAATACACATTGTTATCAGCAGCATCATATGTAAACGTTCTGGTGTCATGTTCTCATACAATTTATTTTGTGTATTTTTACCAAAAATATATTTTTAAAGCATTTAGATGAAGAGATTTGATAGCATGGTAATGACTTCGTGTTAATTCTCCAGGGGCAGGCAAGGTCACATCCCATCCTCTGCATGTCTCACATGGTGTGCTTCATTAATATCATTCAAGAAAACTATGCAGCCTGATCTTGGTCTGCTGTGTTCCAGTAAATTGGTGTAAAGTGCCACTGGAAGAGTATAATTTCTCCTCTCATTCTTTGAAGGTGAGATGCCCTGTAATAACAGAATTCTCTGGATATGCAACTGCTTCAGTTCACATGAACAGGAATTAGCCATTCAAGCTCAAGTATCTTCTGAGCATTCCTGAAATGTACCTCAATTCTATTAATCCAGCTTTGCTCCTTGACTCCTGATACCATCTTTGTGCAACAAAATTGGAATCACACTTTCAGCTGATCCAACATTTACATGTTTTACAGATGAGAGGTTCATTTTTATTTTCGTTCATAATGGCTCAGATCCAATGTTAAGATTATGCTCTTTTGTCACTATCGTTGGAAGCATATTCCGTGTCTACCCTATTAAATCCTTTATCATTTTAAATACCTTGATTAGATCTCTAATCATCTGTTTAAACTAAAGGTAATGCAATCAAGAATTATGCTCATTTGCTGATTAACTGATTAACTATTTAGCCTGGAATCCTTCTGGTGAATATTACCATCCTGAGGTGCAGTGATGGTGATTTTAGTGGAGCTCATAGGAGCAGGAACCATGGCAGCCTTCCCAACACAGGAGAAGCCCCAGGTCAGTCTCCTGGCAAAGGTAAAACCTCTTCAATTAATTTCAATGGTGTAAGGGACTGACAATGAGATTGTTGTTTGTGACTGGCAGATATCAATTAGACTTATTAATCAACTAATTAACAGCAATTATCCTGACCCTACCACAATTCAATGGTGACTTAGAGAATAAATCAGAGCTGCTTGCTACCTGTACTTCCTGGAGGTTGTCTAGCAACCTTTGTCAACAGACATGGACTAAAAAAGGGAGACCTGCTGAATAATCACTCCATTCAAACCTCCAGCATTCTTTCCCCACACTACTTCCTATGACCAGCATACCACCATCCCAATCCTGGCTGAACTCATTTTTAACTTGGGCTCCCTTGGCAATCTTGGCCTTTGGTGAGTGCATTGTCAGCTGTTCCCGCTATTCCCAATGACTCTGACAAGCAATGGAGAGCTGCTGGGCTCAGATTGGTTGCCAAATGGCAGTGGGAAGGGCTTCATGTAGCGACAGGAATTTCTAGTTTTAATTGTGGACTGAAAAGAAACCAAGGATGGTCGGAGGATTGCTGTATGTTTTGGATTCAAATAACCTGACATTCATTGTAAGCACCCTTTAGACAGCTGCTTGTTCAAGTAGTTTTTAAAGTATGGTTGCAGATGAACTGGAGTTGAGGGGCTGTAACAAGACAGAATGTTGGATGGTACAGCTGATCGTAGACTAGTGACAAAGGCCTTTTGCGATTGTGTGATAGGTTTTCAGGTAGCAGAGCAGCTTGAATCTGTGAACAAGATACAGAGAAGTCTTCAGAATACCTTAGAAGCTTTCTCTGCTCTCAGTAGTAAAATCTGCTTTATGTCCAAAGAAAACCAGTTTACCTTTTATTCAGCAGTTGCCGAAAGTTGTGACATTTAATTAATAAGCCAGAGACCTTTTTACAAGAGAAGCAACCACCCTGTGCTTCTTGCACACCAATGAAAGTCCCTGGAGAAGGAAGACCAATAAGCAGCAAAATGACGAGCACAACAATCTCAGCAACCCTGAAAACAGTAACTGCTGAACTGCCTTTCTAGGTTTTCCCTCTATCTAATATATCCATGTCATTTATTGTGCGTAAGAGGAGTTTTTAAATGGGATTAGAATTGAGTAGCAGGGTTATGTACCAACTTCTCATAATTGTTTATCTGTTGCTAAATCTAATTACTTATAATAATATTCATTGTTGTTAAATACAGAAATCTGGTCTGTGATTTCAGTCAGCCTGGATCTAAAATGCAGGTAAAATTGGAGAATTAAGCATACCTTTAAAATTCTTTAACTTTTATGACAAGTCCAGGAATAATGAGGCTTGATTTCCAACGTGTTTTTCCTCATGAGGCATGATATTGTCCTGCTGTGGTCCTGAATTGTGGGGAACTTCCAGTGGCCTGCCAAGTGCCTGAACCTCTCCATGGAACAAATGGGAGTTCCATGCTAGTTCTTCATCTTGAGGGAAATTCATTGATGAAACCACTGAAGATCGCTGGTCATAGGACAATATCCTCAGGAACTCTTGCAGAAATGAAGAAAATTAAAAATAAGAAGGGTCACTGGACCAAAACTCTGCTTTCTCTTCACAGATGTTGCCAGATCTGCCAGGTTTCTCCAGCAATTTCTGTTTTTGTTCCTGCAGAGATATCCTTGAACTGAGATGAGTGAACTGTAATAACCACAACCATCATGCTTTGTGACAGGGATAACTACTAAAGCTATTGGGTTTTCCTCTGATTCTCACTGACTCTGGTTTGTTAGAGCTCCTTGATCCATTCTTGGTTAAATGCTATCTTGATGTCAAGGACGGTCACCCCCACGGTACAAGCTCAGCTCTTTTGTGCAGCTTTGAGCCAAGGCTGTAATGAGGTGAGGAGCTGCACAGCCCTGGCATAACCCAAACGAGCATCAGTGACTAGATTATTCCTTTGCAATTGCCGCTTGATAACATGGTTGATGATCACTTCCACATAAAAAGGTGAACGTTAGTGTTTGAATGAATCATTTCTTAATTAAATACGGGTCATCATAAGTTAGTTGCAGATTGCTCTTATTAGGCTTGAAAGGAGAGACTGGTTGGGAAAAACCTAAATAATTGATCGTTCAGGCTTTCATAATACAGAAAATTGAAGAGTGAATACATAGTAATGTGGTGTCAAAATATGCAAATTCATGATTTTCAATGAGTCACCCTCTAATTTAGTTAGCAAATTTGAGTGTAAAAGGAAAAATTCCAGCATCCATTCGCTCTGAATTGCATCAGTAGATCACTTGCTGCCACAGGTGTATCATGCATCGTTCAAATATCACACACTTGCAAGAGATCACAAGCAGCTTACTTCATCTAGAGAGGATGAATTTTGAAAATGATCAGTTTCTTTCTTCTTGCTTGAATAAGATTTTCTTCTTGAATGCTACTATGTTGACTCAGAGTTAGCAATCCTGGTCTTGTGATCCCTTCCACTCAGTTTCAAGTAGCCTCAATAGGTAAGTGTTAGAGGCCAGTACTTCTCTGAAGAAAAGGGACATAATTTCTAGGCTACTCTCAATATGCCTTAGTGAGAGCAAACTACTCATGTCATTTCACTTGTATATGGTGTACTGCTCTTAGATGGTGGGGATGAAAAGATAAATCAATTCATAAAATGAACAGAAGATATTTTCTGCCAATTTTTTAAAAATGAATTAAGGTACAAAATACAAGAACTTTCAAGAACAGCAAAAGGGTGAACTTGTTCAGATTTTATCGCGTTCAGGTCCAGATAAAGGCTTAAGATTCTAGTATTTGAGGGAATTTTGTTATATGATTCTACCATCATCATGGATAACGATGGGATAGTGTAGGGGGATGGGCTTAGATTAGTTCACAGGTCGGCGCAACATCGAGAGCCGAAGGGCCTGTTCTGCGCTGTATTGTTCTATGTTCTATGTTCTATCCACACAACTATTCACTTTATCAACAAATTCTTCAATTTCTTCTTTCTCTAGCAATGAAGTTAGTTGTCTTTATTTATATTTTTCACTTCAATGGCCTTCACTCAATGTTTTACACAATCTATCATTTTGTATGGAAAATTTTGTTTTCCATTCTTACTTCAAACTTCATAATTTTACATTGTGTTCTCTCATATTTGAACCCTGCCACTACAAACAATTTCAATCATAGTTTTGAAAACTTTTGACAGAACATCTGGAACTTTCTCTTCAGAAATAAAACAACCTCATTTCAATATTATTTCAAAGAAATGATATCCTTCTTATGGCTAGGCAAATGTTATTCTAAATGGATGATAATACCTTATAGAACAAGGAATCAATGAATGAGATCTTTTGTGGTTAATCCATTGAATGATGCAATTATAAGTACATTATTTTCTTCTATTTCTTCAGCTTGGCATTGATAGTACCAGTTTTATAGATTCATCTATCATGGCACCCAGCTCTTCTTCCCTGATTATACATTCGTTCAACAGCACATATTTTGATTCCTTATTGCCATTCTTAATTATTGCATGCTTATTTCCACTGAATTGCATCTATTGCACCTATTTTTCACCTTTAAAACTATAATTTTTTAAAAGCCTCTTCAATGTTTATCAGCATTGCAAGATTCTCCACAAAATATCCCCTTTGAAACTGCCAAAAATCATAGACCTTTTCAGAAATAATTGCTCGGAAAAGCAACAATTTGCATTTAATGTGTTGCTATGTACAGCCATCATTGAATAAACAAATTTTGGGCAATAATGATAGAGTCCCATGTGTGACCTGACTATTTTAGGACAACAGTGTAATCTATAATATGTTCAGAGTAGTTAAACAGACACAACAATCTGGAAAAGAAATTCCAACTACACAACAGATAGTAGAAACTTACTTACATGTGTTCATAAGCTTACTGGAATGAGACATTCAATTTATTGCAAATAGAATAACAGAGAAACTCAACAGGTCAAACAGCACTTGTGCAGAGAGAAGCAGAATTAAAGTTTCAAGGTCAATATGGCTCCTTTTTGTTTGTACCTGAAGTTTTCTAAATTGATATAAATGCAGGATTGGGTTGACAGTTGACAACAAATTAATCCCAGAAATCCATGGAAATAATTAATAGCTATTTCCAATGTGACTCTAAGCAGGATTCGTCCAAGAATCAGGCATCAATTATTTGAAGCAACTCTCAAACCAGATAGTTCTGGGTTATATAGGATAAGGATAAACAACAAGAAAATATTCTGTTAGTGGCCAAAGACATAAGCCAGCTCTTACTAGATAGTCCCTGTACCTCAAGAGGGTGTGGTATCAATTGACTGTGCTGTCGTTCAGAAACTGGAGAAAGTAGACAAAAAAAAGGTCAAAGAATATGAAAGCTCCACCTGCTTTTGATCTGAGAAATGATAACCTGTCGCTATCTTTAAACAGAGTGTTTCTCCTCTGTGAAGTTACTGAACTGCGACGTTTCATAAGTGCAGATGCCATCTGGATTAGGTCTTCTGTTGAAAAAAATGAAAGGGTCTTTACACGTGGAGAATGATAAAACATTTGTACTCAGAAAAGTGGTATATTTGTAACTTACAGGATCTGAACATTATTGTATTCTGTTGAGGAAACCAGGAGTTTCTCATCCAGGATAGAATTTCTATAGAGTTCTGCACTTAGGAGCCTGGCTGATATGAAGAGGATTATCTAGAAATTGCATAAACAATTTACTCATCCATCCTCACTAATATTAAACCTCCTGTAAAAGGATGCCAGAGCTATGGATATAAAGTACAAATTGCTTGTGGTACAGATCACATTGTAATGTTGCATACATGTTAAATATCAAAAGACACCATACATCAGATTGTAAGTGTTCCTTTTGTCTGAGAATTGATGGAAACAGTAGCCATTGATCTGAAAGTATGGGACAGAAATCAGAATATCTAACTGTCACATTCGTAGGTATGGTGACCAGGTTTAACATATCCACGGTGATAAACAACTTGGACAGAATAACTATAGTGGATGAAGTAATGGAAAAAATGGGACAGCACAAGCCTTGGGTCACCAGTAAAATTTTTAAAGTATACAGAAAATGAATTTGCAAATGGATAAAATCTCAGTACATCAGAATTTAAATATCATAAATTATGAATACTGCCGCAGAAAACCCATTCAGCAACGGCTTGTATCAAAGAAACCATGCAATAATTAATTAAATGTTGCACAGAATAGTTGCAAATCAACCAAAAACTGTAAGTTACAAATGCCACTAGCATGGACAGTACATGCAAAAAATTCCTTACAGATGTTTGGGAGCATAGCCCATACTATTTAGTATATGGTCAGACCCATATCAAGCCTTCAACTCTTAAGAGGAAGGAAGATCAGCCTAATATTTTTCACCAATCTAAATACATTGCATGCAGGTAGAAAAATGCTCACTGAAGTTGAGGGGTTAAAATGGCTACAATGGAGATGAGCACATGGAATGGAAAGGGCCAGGAAATGTTATTGGATGTGATAAGAAAATTTCATAATATAACATGGAAATCAGACTTTAGATGTGCATTCCTCATGAGCAGTGGGGATTACTTATCAATTTCAAAACATGGGAGAAAATATTGGTGAAGAAGCACCATGTTGTTAGCACACCTATGAGTATTACATTTTGGGATCAGAGGGGCAGAATTTAAGAGCTCACAAAATGCATACCGAGACATGTGCTGATCATAAAGGACATGAAGAAATCATGTCATGTGACAATTATTTGCCTAAATCACGGATAGTTTACAGGCCAGCAGAGTTAGATGATTGGCGGGTGGCTATGATAGTGCAATGTGCAGGCAAACCTACAGGACAATATAAAACTGGCTAAAAGTTTGACATGGGAAGTGAGGGCCATGGAATGACAAGGAATCAAAAATCAGAATACATAAGAGGCCCTTCACCTCATCAAGTCCGCACCAACAAAAAAAGCTTCTCTAAATCTACACTAATCTCACATTCCAGCATGTCGCCCATAGCCTTGAATATTATGATATTTCAAGTGCTCGTCCAAGTATCTTTTTTTAAATTATGAGGTTTCCCACCACATCTACCCTCCCACGCAGTGCATTCCAGAATCCCAACACCTGTGGGTGAAAATATATTCCTCAAATCCCCTCTTAACCTATTGTTTTTCACCTTAAAATTATGCCCCTTTGTCAGTGACCTGTCAATGAAGGGGAACAGCTGCTTTCTACCTACCCTGTCCATGCTCCTCATTATCCTGTACACCTCAACAAGGTCCCCCCTCAGCGTTCACTGCTATAGTGAAAACAACCGAAGCTTATATACCCTCTCTTCATAGCTAGGGTGCTCGATCCCAAGCAATGTCCTGGTGAATATGCTCTGCACTCCTTACAGTGCAATCACATTCTTGCTGCAATGCAGTGACTAGAATTGCACACAGTACTTCAGCTCTGGCCGAACCAAAGTTCTGCAAAGCTCCAACATAACTTCCTTGATCTTGTAATCTATGTCACAGCTGATAAAACCAAGATGCAAAAGCAGGATGTTTGAGAATGGAGAACCAGAAAATACCAGACTCTCACACAGTAGATACATTTAAGAGGAAAAGATCATGTACAGTAGAGAAGATTTCTAGCAGATATCCTGATAGTAACAGTCCAGAAGGATCTTATTACGAGGAAAGAGATTGTAGCTGAACAAGGCAACAGGGTACTGTGTATAATGGAGAGCATTCTCATACAACATACAAAAATCGAAGTCCCATGATCTAAAGATAACAAGGTGTGGAGCTGGATGAACACAGCAGGCCAAGCAGCAGCATAGGAGTAGGAAAGCTTGACGTTTCAGGCCGAGACCCTTCATCAGAAATGGGGGAGGGGAAGAGGGTTCTGAAATAAATAGGGAGAGAGGGGGAGGTGGATAGAGGATGGATGGAGGAGAGGATAGGTGGAGAGGAGGCAGACAAGACGAAGGGGCGGGGATGGAGCCAGTAAAGGTGAGTGTAGGTGGGGGGGGTAGGGAGGAGATAGGTCAGTCCAGGGAGGACGGACAGGTCAAGGGGTGGGATGAGGTTAGTAGATAGGAGATGGGGGTACGGCTTGAGGTGGGAGGAGGGGATAGGTGAGAGGAAGGACAGGTTAGGGAGGCGGGGACGAGCTGGGCTGGATTTGGGATGTGGTTGGGGGAGGGGAGATTTTGAAGCTTGTGAAATCCACATTGATACCATTGGGCTGCAGGGTTTCCAGGCTGAATATGATTTTCTGTTCCTGCAGCCTTCGGGTGGCATCATTGTGGCATTGCAGGAGGCCCAGGATGGACATGTCGTCTGCGGAATGGGAGGAGGAGTTGAAATGGTTCGCGACTGGGAGGTGCAGTTGTTTGTTGCGAACTGAGCGCAGGTGTTCTGCAAAGCGGTCCCCAAGCCTCCGCTTGGTTTCCCTGATGTAGAGGAAGCCACTACGTTCGCAACTGGGAGGTGCAGTTGTTTGTTGCGAACTGAGCGCAGGTGTTCGGGGAAACCAAGCGGTTTTCCCTGCAACCACAGGAAGTGCTACACCTACCCCCACACCTCCTCCCTCACCCCAATCCCAGGCCCCAAGAAGACTTTCCACATCAAGCAGATGTTCACCTGCACATCTGCCAATGTGGTATACTGCATCCGCTGTACATCGGGGAAACCAAGCGAGGCTTGGGGACCGCTTTGCAGAACACCTGCGCTCGGTTCGCAACAAACAACTGCACCTCCCAGTTGTGAACCATTTCAACTCCCCCTCCAATTCCTCAGACGACATGTCCATCCTGGGCCTCCTGCAATGCCACAATGATGCCACCCAAAGGCTGCAGGAACAGAAAACCATATTCAGCCTGGGAACCCTGCAGCCCAATGGTATCAATGTGGATTTCACAAGCTTCAAAATCTCCCCTCCCCCAACCGCATCCCAAAACCAGCCCAGCTCGTCCCCGCCTCCCTAACCTGTTCTTCGTCTCACCTATCCCCTCCTCCCACCTCAAGCCACACCCCCATCTCCTATCTACCAACCTCATCCCGCCCCCTTGACCTGTCCGTCCTCCCTGGACTGACCTACCTCCTCCCTACCCCCCCCAACCTACACTCACCTTTACTGGCTCCATCCCCACCTCTTCGACTTGTCTGCCTCCTCTCCACCTATCCTCTCCTCTATCCATCTTCTATCCGCCTCCCCCTCTCTCCCTATTTATTTCAGAACCCTCTTCCCCTCCCCCATTTCTGATGAAGGGTCTCGGCCCGAAACGTCAAGCTTTCCTACTCCTATGATGCTGCTTGGCCTGCTGTGTTCATCCAGCTCCACACCTTGTTATCTCGGCTTCTCCAGCATCTGCAGTACCTATTATCTCTCCCATGATCTAAAGGTATTTGTGGCTACTATTAGAATGGAAGATGGGGTGATAACAAAGGCAAAATTACAGAACTGGAAAGAATTCAGATTATATTCAGAAGCTGATGATAAATGTCAATCTGCTTTGTCACATGAATGGATCCTATCAGAATGTGAACACTAATTCCTAGGCTAGGTTGGAAAGTAAAGGCTTTGTGGAATATTTCGAAGAAAGTGAAAGGAGGACAGACCTCACCTATGAATGGGAAAGTAATTTTAAAAATCTTTTTTAGACTATTCTTTGAAATGTAACTCTATAGATATCAAATCAACGTTCTTTCAGGGTAAGAGAGATAAAGGTACTGCAGATGCTGGAGAATCCGAGATAACAAGGCGTGGGGCTGGATGAACACAGCAGG